>CAUZXS010005291.1:42500-144237 GCA_963585895.1 Sepioteuthis lessoniana | reverse complement strand
CTATAGCCTATACCTTGGTCCCTGTGACTTTTGCTTATTCCCTAAGCTCAGAGGCTGTTCTTTTGAGACAATTATGGAGATGAAAAGGCTATGACGAAGATCATTGATATGCTTAAACAAGAGGACTTTCATGGGGCTTTCCAGAAGATGTTGGAACGGTACAACAAATCCATTGCAGGAGATTACTTCGGAGGGAACTAGAGATTCATGTATGTACTCTTAATAAAAGTGCCCATACGAAAAAGTCTTGAAACTCATTTAATGATACTCGTATATATATATATATATATATATATATATTCTTAAAAATTTTTAAATTATGAAAAATCAATAATATGAAATATAAGCCATAAAAACAATTAAATTCTAAATGAGGAAATTTCAATCCATTTTCTAAATGTATATTAGCATTTATACTTAATTTTAAAATTTTGTTTTGACATAAATATAAGACGAATAAGCAGAACTATAGACTATAAAGGCAAATGTTTTATCTAATATTTTGTAGATCCACCATTAGCTTAGATTACCTCAAAAATTCGGCTAAGAATACAATCACTAAGTTTCTGAAGCCGGACCGAAGGTATTTCTTCCTATGCGTCTAAGTTAGCGTTATTGAGTTCAGAAATTGCTGAGTACTGTCGACCTCCTTCATAAACTTTTGGAACAATCAATCCCCACAAATTTTTATCGTAATGAGGTTTGAAGAGAACGCTAGGTGGTCAAGTAGTCTTATTTTTGTTCAAGTAAGTACTTCTTTGTTATTGACAAACTGTGAATAGCAGCTTTATTTTGCTAAATAATCCATTCTTCTCCACATAGACGACGCCCTTCTTTTGCGAGAGATAAATCATTAAGCATCCAGCTGCTTTTAGTGGATCATTAACAAATTGCAGATAAAGTTTTCCTGAAGATGAGAACCCCCAACCGATCATAAGAAATCACTAGGGTTTGTTGAGTAATTTTCTTCTGGAAAATTTTTTGCGTGCTAGTACTACTGAAAGCCATCTGAACAGTCTAAATTGATTTTCTTTTCGTCCGAGAAAACAACTTTTCGCTATTCTTTAGGACTCATGGTTTGATGATCATATACCAGTTAATTCTCAATGTGCTTCATAGTTAAGCTTGGACGATGAATTCTTTTCTTATGCTTAATTTTTTTCGTCGCTTAAATGTTTTCAAATTGTTCTAATACTGCAAAGAGCATCCACTAGAGATTTCAATATTTTTGATGTTGATGAAGTTTTCTTTTTTACCTCGTGAACAATTCTTCTCTAGAATTGTGGTGATATTTTTTCTGGCCTGGCGGTCGGTTTTCTTGTTCCATACTTATTTGGACGTTTCTAGTAACTGCATATGTCGGTTTTTCTGCGTCCTAAGACCTTCAAAATTTCTCTCAGGTTTTCTGACTCTTTTCAGAGCTTTAATCTCGCCTTTCTCAAATTCAGATAATTTAGTTCCTTTAAACATTTATGTTTTTAGTATTTTAAATATAACAGTTTTAATAGCTTTTATGTTTGATCATTTAACTGTGTGAAAACAAATGAATGATATTTAATTGAATTGTTGAAGGTACAGCGCAATATCCTGATCCATTTGACAGTATGAAAATGAATTAATAATATTCAACGGAATTATTAGTAGTTAAAAGTAGTACTTGATATCCCATTTATGGGTGAAATAGCATCCTTCTAAAAGGATTGCTTTGGCATTAAATAACCCACAAAGGTTGATATGCCATTAAACAAAGAAGCATAACCAAATCTTTCGTATCACAAACAATTCTTGTAACCACTTCACCGTCTGCAAATATACGATTAATATTGAATATAGTTACGAGGTGCGTTCGATAAGTTTCCAGACTTTTTTCGTATGGGCATTTAAAATTGTCGTAAATTCTTGAAAATTCAGTATCTTATTGCTATACATCTTATGAGATGACAGAAGAATTTTAATGGTTTCAGGTTTAAATGAACAGCTACACTAGCAATTGGAATACACCCTACTAAACCCCGATTGTCACAGCTCGTGAATTTCAAAAATGCAATCTGACACTTTAGAAGAACGATATGCAATAAAATTCTGTTTTAAAATTGGAAAAATGCCACAGAAACGTATGAAATGCTTCAGACTGCTTTTGGAGCATCTTGCATGAATCGAACATCAGTTTTTGAGTGGCATAAGGGATTCAAGGAAGGCAGGGAGTCTGTGAGGGATGATGAGAGGTGTGGGAGGAGTCAGAAAGTCAATGCACCAGAGTTGATTGGATAAGGGTTAGGGTTAGGTTTACTATGTTGAGGTTTTAAGAGAGTTCAGGAAGAGATTCATAGGGAAGAGGCCAGCACTCTTCAAATCGGGTCATTGGCATTTCACCGGGACAATTCATCAGTTCACAACTCCACCATTGTCACAGACTATTTGACCAAGATGGGCATCAAGTCAGTTCCTCAGCCTCCCTATAGTCCAGACCTTGCTCCCTGTGACTTTTGCTTATTCCCTAAGCTCACAGCCTGTTGTTATGAGACAATTGAGGAGATGAATGAGGCTATGACGAAGGTCATTGACACGCTCACACAAGAGGACTTCCAAAGGGCCTTCCAGAAGTTGTTGGAACAGTACAATGAGTGCATTGCAGCCGGAGGAGATTACTTCGAAAGGGACTAGAGATTTATGAGTGTACTATAAATAAAAGTGCCCATACGAAAAAAGTATGGAAATATATCGTATGCACCTCGTATTAATGTTTTTTAAGCAATATAGGAATCCATTTAACTGTGAAGAAGCAATACCAATAAAGTTAATTTGGTGACAGTAGTCGAGGGCAACCAGAAGGCTCCCTTTTCAATAGCTACTACACCGAGGTGTAGGGGAGTTTGCTACTTCTTTTCCCGGATTGCTCCACTTTACCCTCGATACATACCTTATATTGCTGAGTGTTAAGCAAGGAAGTATCAAGTACCATTTTTAAAGTCTTTGGTATGACGCGACATGGGATTGAACCCAGGTCTCCCGGATCATTGTCGAAAAAATTAGTTATAACACTTTTAACGATGCATTTACCAACATATATGTATATCTATCTAATTTATTTATATATTGAATTTATCTATAAAATTACCAATCATATATGTATATCTATTTAATTTATTTATATATTGAATTTATCTATAAAATTACCAATCATATATGTATATCTATTTAAATGTGTGCAAACAAATGACGGATGTTTGATTGTTATTGTTACAAAGCAATACTTTAAACCATTTAATTGTACACCAAAAAAGTAATTACCTCAAGCTCGTCTAAAAATGTTATCGACAAAATGTATTTACAAATCATATATATATATATATATATATATATATATATATATATATATATATATTATCAAACGCCATGTCAGCTGATGGTAAACGATTCTATTTTCGGGTTTTCTTTCTACAATATCTATATAATTCAAAATCCAAAAGAGAGATCAATGTAAAATTTAAATTAACTAAAGTACCTCGCAAATAATTCCATATAAAAGAAAAACCTTATATATATATATATATATATATATATATATATATATATATATATATATATATACATATATATATATATATATATATATATATATATATATATATATATATACTTTAAGAAAAACAACAAAACCTGTCACATAGGATTAACCCCTGACATTCAATGGTCCATATTAAAAAGATCTAATACCCCAAAGTCTTTCGAAAGTAGGTGCAATCTGTGTCTTGAGGGAAAAATCCACATTTTGCTTTTTCCAGAGCCAAAAAAAAAAAATCCTTTAATAAGAGAAGTAAATTAATAGCTATGTGTAGACATAGGGTAAATTTAAACTATAGATAATTAACAAAAAAGTAAAAAAAAAGCAGAGGGTTAAATTGAGAATTAATGTAAATGAATAAATAAAATAAAAAGTTAGATAAAAAATTGTGAAAAAACATATAATACATATGTACTACTCATAAAAAGTGTAACTGATTAATAGGTTCTAAATAGTTTTAAAATTTAAAAATATTTTAGATAAATTAAATATTTGTTTTAGTTTAATATATCTATTACTGTATCATTACGTAAGGTTATTAATTAAATTTCAAATCTAATTCAATATAAAATCTGTAATTTACGTCTAAATGTAATTAAAAAAAAAATTAAAAATTTTTAAAAAAATAAATTTACAACATTTCTAACCAAAATTAAAATTTAAAACGGAAGTGGGCTTAATGAGGAGATAACTCTTCATCCCTCTTCTATCCCCTCCCACTTTTTCTGTGTCTATTCTAGTTCTTTTATCTAAAAGATCTGAAGAAGTCACGTTAATTTTTCTTCGTGTTTTTGGAAATTTCAAAAATGCGTAACAGGTTGGAAATAAATTTATAATCCTATGTGACCGGTTTTGTTGTTTTTCTTAAAGAATTCATTGCTCTGTATTATTGTTACATTGAGCTCTTTACCAGGAAAATTTAAATATTCACTCATGAATAATTTCTTGTCCTGATGGAATTACTCCCAACTCCGGTTTAACTGGACCAAAGAATACTATATATATATATATATATATATATATATATATATATATATATATATATGTGTGTGTGTGTGTGTGTGTGTGTGTGTGTGTGTGTGTGTGTGTGTGTGTGTGTGTGTATATATATATTTGTGGATATTTTTTGCATACATAAGTGAAGATTTTTAATTAATATATACATTTTAAGTTTTTCCATAATATAAATTGATATTTGTTTTTGCATGCACTCATACATTCATATCTATCTATCTATCTATCTATCTATCTATCTATCTATCTATAAACAGAATCTGGCATTAAATAACTTATAAGAGTTGATATGCCATGGAACGTAAACAAACCAAATTTCCAACAATCCGTTTGCAAACAAATAACTCATTTTCAATTTTGACTTATATCGCGATACTTGAAAAGGAAGACATTGTACAAAAACAAAAACAAAAAAAAAAAGAAAAATTATTTCTTCCCTTTTTTTTTCTTTCTTCCTTTGTTCATAATTTGGTTGTCTTTCCAATGCGCCTTCCTTCATTCATTTTTTACAAAGCTCACTTTTCTTCATTTCTTTTTCCGTCTGATTGCTTCTGATTTTACAATGGCATTAAATAACCCACAAAGGTTTTATATTTCATTAAACAAAGAAACCAGTCTCCTGTCTTATTTAGTTTTCTCTACATTACACAAACGCTAATTTTCCCCCTCTTTTAAGAATTATTACAAACATCCAAATCTGAACATTTTTCTAAAGTCTCATTTTACCAGTCGAACTATAATCAAACTTTAGCCATTTCAATTTCTCTAAATTTACCGATTCCAGAAGAATGAAAAATCACTGCATTCCTTTAAAGACCTCATCTCCACTGTTTTCCTCCTTCAGCATCACAAATTCTATTTTAAAAAAAAGAAAGAAAAAGAAGACATTTTCATTTATCCGAATGATGACCCGAAAGTTTTTACCACACGCACAAAAATAGAATAAAATAAAAATGAAATAAATGAATGAATATAGAGTTTAAAATTATTTGATACACTATTTTCGAACAAATATTTATGAGATCGTTCTTTTACGAATTTAACTCGAGTTTCAGGCCGAAGTCAAAGAATTGAAATAGATCTTTTTTTTTTCTTTTCTCTAAATTTTATTCTACCAACATCTTTGCCTAATTTCAAAGATGCCATATTTAAGTGGATGAAATCACGAAGAAAGTAAGTAAAAGGGAAAAGGGAAGGAGTAGATTTTCGTGGGTGGCACATCAAAGTTTGAATTTTTTTTTTTCAGACAAGCAAATAATTTCAAACAATTCAATCATCCGCAATTGTTGTTCATTTTTTTTCACATTTTTTTCTTTTTTTCTTTCTTGCGAGAGAATTTGCCATTTCTTATGAGGAATAATTTACAATGTAATATGCAGAAATGGGAGCAATTACATAATAAATAAATCTTTAAAAAAAAAAAACGCAATGAAGATATTTAGATTCTACAAGAATAATCAAGTTTTACATAGGCAGTCTGTCTTCATCAAACATATTTTGATACGTCTATTTTCTTTTTTTTTTCTCTCTCTCTCTTTTGTCTACGGGATGTTTAGGAAGATAATACGTATATAATTTGAATGGGAGAAATAATCTAGATGTTTGAAAACAAGAAAATTAACACAGAAAAAAAAGGATCGAAATCTTCTTACAAACCGCTTATCTTATTTCAAAGAAATAATCTGAGAAGTTGTATAAAATTTATGACATTCTAACTCAGGTTTAATTTGGTTGTTTGCCTGGTGTTTTATGGCACATCAACTCTCCTGGGTTGTTTAATGCAAAATTATATATATATATATATATATATATATATATATATATATATATAAATATCAGTTAGAAAAATATGAGGATCTGTGAGAACTATGTGTCAGAAATGACTGGATAACCAAAGCATTTCCTATCGAAGTTGGATGCAGAGGTTTTATTGCCGACTCAACCTCTGTTTTCTTGACTAATCTTGGACTTCCTCCATCAGACAAGAGGAAATACATTTATAAGATCCAAGATAATGCTCTAACTGCATCAGCGTGAATATGGCAATCCCATAGAGTGACAACAATCTGACAAAGTCTGGTGGTGTCGTGAGATACTGCTGGGGAGCACTGGGCTCGTGGTAATGATGCTTCAGCCCCGAAACCATGCCTGAACCCAGAGTCATCATCTGATGAATACTTTTTTAGAAGCAATGCTGTTGTATAAACATCAGTTATTGTATGATACCTACTATATATATATATATATATATATATATATATATATATATATATATATATATATATATATATGAATTTTAATCGAATAGTCAGCCCTGTTGGCTGGGTCTGTAGAATAAACCGACTAAGTCTCTTCTAAACAAGTGTCCTGATTGTAACACTTAACAATCTCATGCTGGGCTACAGTAATACTGGAGCTTTGGAGAATACGGAGTATCTCTTTAATGCCATCACTCCCAGGTCCACTCTGGCCCGGAGTGGTAGCACCTGAGAGTGTCCTATCTCTGGGTCAACTAGAACTGTTTGATATTTAAACTGAGTGCAAAAAAATAAAATCTACTATATCGACTAGTAAAAAATAGAACTGTTTGATCATTTAATCGTGTGTAAACAAATGACTGTTAAATTGAATTGTTAGTGATATATAGCAATACTTGCAACTATTTAACTTTGTTGACTTGTGCCAAATTGAATTGTTAGAAATAGAACTGTTTGTTCATTTAACTGTGTATAAATAAATGACTGATGTTTATTTGAATTGTTAGTGATATATAGAAATAGTTGCAACTATTTAACTTTGTTGACTTGTGCTAAATTGAATTGTTAGAAATAGAACTGTTTGATCATTTAACTGTGTATATATAAATGACGGATGTTTATTTGAATTTTTAGTGATATATAGCAATACTTGCAACCTTTTAACTTTGATGAGTTGTGTTAAATTGAATTGTTAGAAATAGAACAGTTTGATCATTTAACTGCGTATATATAATTGACTGATGTTTATTTGAATTGTTAGTGATATATAGCAATACTTGCAACCATTTACCTTTGTTGACTTATCCAAAATTGTTGTTTTATCCAAAATTGATGTGTTAGAAATAGAACTGTTTGATCATTTAACTGTATATATATAAATGACTGGTGTTTATTTGAATTGTTTGTGACATATAGCAATACTTGCAATCATTTAACTTTGATGACTTGTGCTAGATTGAATTGTTAGAAATAGAACTGCTTGATCATTTAGCTGTGTATATCTACAAAATGGGTTTACGAATCATGTATGGAATGTATATGTAAAAATAATATTTGGCATTAATGGTGGATAAAACTAATAGTTTGTTGGTAACCTTATTTGTAAACATGTTTTTGAGCAAATTAGTTTTCAACTAGTTAATTAGTTATTTATATTTCTGTTGAATACTGATAATTACATAAACTTATCATTTGTTTGCTCTCAGTTAGATAGTTTTAAGTATTGCTATTTTGCGCTAGTAACTATATTCAATATTCATTATTTGCTTGCGCACAGTTAAATGGTTGCAAGTATTTCTTTTTATTACAAATAATTCTATTCATACTAATCATTTGTTTGCACATAGTTAAATTTTTTCAAGTATTACTATTCAACCCTAATGAATATATTTGATATTTATTATTTGTTTGCACATGTTAAATGTTTTCAAGTATTTGTAATTAACAGAAATAATTCTATTCATGAAGTATTCCAAATACGAAATTAGGATGCAGTTACATGCTTTTAAATATATTACAATGATAGTATTCGCCAATGGCCCAGGAGACCAGAGTTAACTCCCAGGTCCAGTCATACCAAAGACTCAGAAAATGGTACTTGATGCCTCGTTGCTTAACACTCGGCATTATAAAGTACGGATCAAGGGTAAAGTGGATCAATCCAGAGAAAGGAGTTGCGCCCTCCCCTACACTTTGGTGTAGTAGCTATTGAAAAGGGAGCCTTCGGTCACCTCACAACTACGATCGCCGAGTGGGTAGAGAGTTGGCCAATGGTCCGGGAGACCTGGGTTCACGTCATACCAAAGACTCAAAAATGGTACTTGATACATCCTTGCTCAACAATCAGCAATATAAGGTACGTATCGGGGGTAAAGTGCAGTAATTCAGGGAAAGGAGTAGCACCCTCCCCTACACCTCAGTGTAGTTTCTATTGAAAAGGGAACCCTCTGGTCGCCCTCGACTATGGTCGCCAACTACAACTATAAATGACTGAAGATTTGTATTTCACCAATAGATGGGGCCCTAACATTAATTCCGCTCCCGGTCAAAGTGGACCTGAGAGTAATCGTAATTGAGGAGTGATCCACATTCCACCCTCTCCAGAACTGAAGTCACGCTATCAGATACAATTTAGTGGGTTGCCTTGGACATACAGTTTATTTTTTAACAGTACTGACTCTCATCCACCATCTTATTAAGGATAAAAAGGGTTTGTCTGCCACGAAAACAATTTAAAGAAAATATCCTGGACAATCATATAGAAGCTAAGGTACAAATACTCAAATGAATACTCACTTTTTTATCCGACTGCCAGGTGGTTGATTTTTTCTTAATGTTTGTTTTGATTTGTTTTTCGACTTATTGAAAAATGCTACGTATCACTAACAATTCAATTAATCATCATACATTTGTTTACACACTGTTAAAGGATCAAACAGTTCTATTTCGAATAATTCAATTAAGGAAAAGTCATTTGTATGCATACAGTTTATCAGACAGCTCTGTTTGACCCATAGATAGGACCCTTTCAGGGTCTTCCACTCCGAGTCAGAGTGGACCTGGGAAAGATGGCAATGAAGGGGTACTTTGAATTTCAAAAGCTCCAGCATTTCTAGAGCCTCACCATCAGATTGTTTCGTGTCATATCAAGGAAAAGTTTTTTTTGTGGGGGTGGAGGTCTTACCACTCTTCAGAAATGTTACTGGTGTATTTTCAACCTTCCCACTGCTGATTGGGCTGGTGTCAATCTGAGGAGACGTCCATAATCATATTGAAAACAAAACATCCAGTCCACAGTTTTGTTTTTTGGTAGTCACAAGTGATAGTAACTCTATGCCTCCATTCAGATTTCCAAATGGCTTTTAACTGAACAAGGAGGTTTATATCAAGTTCCTGTTGAAGGTAGTGCTCCCTTGGGGCGATAGTGTAGCTACTATGAGACTCTACGTCAGGAAAGAGGATGTGAGAAAATTTCTCTGGCCCTATCACCACCAACATCTGGCTACTTTTCTCCCCCGATTGCCATCCTATTGATTATTAAGTGTGGTGTGGGGTTGAGCTAGAGATCTACAAAACTCAGTGCAACCCGAAATATGAACTGAAGGCAAAGATAATGGAAGCATTTACCAAAATAATGTAGGAGATTGTCAGAAAGCTTTGCAGAACATGCTGAAGTCATCTAGTGGCTTTGGTTGGAGCCAACGGTGATTTGCTTGATAACATTTAATCAGTTGTATTTCCAGATATTTTCATTAAATTTTGTTAAATATAACTGATAAAGTAAGATATCCGTGTAATTTTACTTTTTGTGTGATTTAGACGACAATTCCCCCACCTCACTATATATATATATATATATATATATATATTGCTGGTCCAACAAGAGAAAAGGTAAATACTTTTAAATGAATAAGTTCAGAGAGAATTTGTTTTTAAGTTATTTATTTTTCACCAACGAGTGTTTCTGACGTTTTACATCGTCTTGGGTCATCTAAATGGCTGAGTGATAGGATTCGAAGTCAAGCGTAACGTCAGGTGGGTTTCCATCCCAGCTTGAAGCGTCCTGCGTGTGCAGTCGCATTGAAGAGTTGTGATACTACGAAACAATATATCTTTAGATGACAATGTATATATATATATATATATATATATATATATATATATATATATATCAGTAAGTCGTGCCAATGGAACGGATCTCTTTGACTTTTATTACCAGCTGTCATTATTGGCCGTCGTTCTGGATAAGTCCTCTAGACATTATCCAGTGTCAATAGATCTAATGCAAGAATTTATTCTTGCACTAAAAAAAGGCGTGAAGCAGATATTATTCTGCAGAAATTATTACGGTCTTTCAAGAAGATGTGAGATGGGAACCACACAATTATGTTGTGATGTGCTTTGAAAATACCCTGGATGCAGTAGCAAAAGTAGCCTCACCAAAACGGTCGCTTGTCTTCCATTTCACGAATACCCCTAGTAAGCTCGGGATGTAGGAAACAATTCGTCAGCTCATTTCAGACACAGGGTGCTATATATATATATATATATATATATATTCGCGCGTGTATGTGTGTGTGTGAGAGAGATTGTTTGAGTGTGAGTGTTTATGTGTGTGTGAGTGTTTGTGTGTGTGTGTCTGTGTGTGATCGTGTGTATGTTCTTCTGTGTGTGAGTACGTGTGTGTGTTTAAGTGAGTGTGTGTGTGTGTGAGTGTTTAAGTGAGTGTGTGTGTGTGTGTGTGTGTGTGTGTGTGTGTGCATGTGTATGTGAGTGTTCTTGTGTGTGTGTTCTTGTGTATGTGAATGTGTGTGAGTGTTTGTGTGTTAGTGTGTGAGTGTGTGTGTGTGTGTCAGTGTGTATCAGTGTGGGTGTATGTGAATGTTTGTGTGAGTGTGTGTGTGTGTGTGTTAGTGTTTGATTGTGTGTGAGTTTGTGTGTGCGTGTGTGCGCGTGTGCGCGTGCGTGTTTATGTGAGTCTTTGGGTGCGTGTGTGTGTGTGTGTGTGTGAGTGTTTGTGTTAGTGTGTGTGCATGTATGTGAGTTTGTGTGTGTGTGAGTGTATGTGTGTATGTGAGTGTATGTATGTGTGTGGGTGTGTGTGAATGTTTGTGTGTGTGTGAGTGTGTGTGAGTGTTTATGTAAGTGTTTTGGGGGTACGTGTGTGTGAGTGTTTGTGTGTGAGTGTATGTGTGTATGTGTGTTTGTTTGTGTGAGCGTGTGTTTGTGCGTGAGTGTGTGTGTGTGTGGGGGGGGTGAATGTTTGTGTGTGTGATAGTGTGTGTGTGTGTGTGTGTTTGTGAGTGTTTGGGTGTGTGTGTACATGTGTGTGTGTGTGAGTGTTTGTATGTTAGTGTGTGTGTGTATGTGAGTTTGTGTGTGTGTGTGTGTACGTGTGTGTGAGTGTATGTGAAAGTATGTATGTATGTGAGTGTGTGTGAGTGTGTGTTTGTGTGTGTGTGAGTGTTTGATTGTGTGTGTGAGTTTGTGTGTGCGTGTGTGTATGAAAAATATTGAAAAAGAAAATAATTCTAAGAGAAGAATTTAATATGAAAGAAAACGTTTCCGCCCTTTCTCCATTCTCTTCTAAACCTTGTTCTCTTTCTTCTCAGTTCTTTTCTTTTCTTTTCTCCCTTCTTTCTTTTATTTTTTCTTTCTCTTCCCTTTCTCCTTCTTCTTTGCTTCCTCTTTCTTTCTTTAAGCTGTTGTATCCTTTGATGGTTCCATTTGTTTTATATCATTACCTTACACAAATAAATGAGATTCTTTAAATATGAACGCTGACTTATTGATCAGACAGTTAACTCCCCAACTTTCTCTGTATACATAATCTCTTACTTTGTTTAGTTTTGTATTTCATTAACCATCCATCGGTAATCTAACGACGCATCATAACATTTTTCTTAGCCCTGATTATGGTTTATTGAAACCGAAACGTTATAACATCGACTATCTTTCATATTAAATTCTTCACTTTGTATGACTTTGTTTTTCCATATTTTTCTCCACATAAGTAAAATAAAGTTAGCAACCGTATTCAAGGGTGACACGAAAGCTCCTTTTTCAAAAGCTACAACACCAAGGTGTAGGGGAAGGCGCTACTCCTTTCCCTGGATTGCTCCACTTTACCCTTGATGTTTACCTTATAATGCTGAGTGTTAAGCAAGGTGGCATCAAGTACCATTTTTTGAGTATTTCGTATGACTCGACCTGGGATTGAACATAGGTCTCCCGGGCCATTGGCGAACACTCTAACCATAATGCCAATGTTCAGTATTTCTCCACATAGTCGGGTTATTTTCCATTATTTACTACCATATATATATATATATATACTTGCCCCATGGTGGTTGAGCATTCTGGCGAAGAAATTTACTGCTGCCGCTCGCATGAGGCAAAGCTCTTCGAACGAATTGAGCACTCTGGTATCTGGTGAGGTATAAAATGTAAACAAACGAACATTGCTACTTTTTACCTCATAATTCCCTAGCTGACGTGGTACGCTTGTTGGCCGAGCGCTCTGATTCTAAGTCTAACGTAAAGTTGGGCGGGTTTCGATCCCAGCTTCAAGCGTCCTGCGTGTCTAGCCCCACTGAAGAGTTGTGATACAACGAAACAGTCTATCTGTGGATGATAATATATATATATATATATATATATATATATATATAATTCCCTGTTGGCCGTTTTATTTATAAAATGTTTTTTAGGCCAATATTCCTTTGTCAGCTTTATCCTGATGATCCGATAGGTGAAAACTAGTTTGGTAGTTTCGCACTTTTTTAGGTATTCCACACACACACACACACACATATATATATATATATGTGTGTGTGTGTGTGTGTGTGTGTGTGTTGTACAGATAGGCATATATCTAAATAAGGAGTACACAGTAACAGTTAGAGAACGTGTATATATAACTAAGGATAGCGTAACTGTTGAGTCAACGGTGCTTGGTGGCAGTCAATTCTTTGCCTAAGTGTTTGTATGTATTTAATTTTTGATTTAAACATTTAAAATAACTATAAAATCATATGTGATGTTATTACCTCCACCTGGGCTATGCCAGCAACTTTCTTAGGATATATATATATATATATATATATATATATACTAACATGTGTATATGGGTCAGGGTATGAGGAGGTTGCAGGTTGATGGTCATGTGTAAATATCTGTGAAATAAAAGTTTATTTACCCTTTCAAGTTAGCAAAGAAAATCTTTGAAAATGGGGTCACCAAAGAAATTTCATATTTAGGTCAAGAATGGCGAGTGGTGAACAAATTTTTTCAAGACCTCTGAGAATTTTCAAAAAGCTTTGATAAGAATTGCCGAAATCCTATTTTTCTTATCCTCTCACCTCGACCCTCCCACCATATTTGTTTTTGAATAATAAGTGTTGGCTATTATTCGGTTTTTAATGTTAAGTGACTCCTAATGGTTCCATTAACACACTCTCTTATTTAAGCATATATTTACCCTCTTTCAAAATCTCTCACTTTGTCTCTCTCTCTCTCTCTCTCTCTCTCTCTCTATCTATCTATCTATCTACTCTTCTCTCTAAATCTATCTCCTTTTTTTCTCTCTTTCCCTCTCTCCATCCCTCACAGTTATGCACTCAAACTTACGCACCCTTGCTCTCCCCCCTCTCTCTCTCTCTATCTATCTATCTTCTTCTCACTTTCATACATTTAGCCTTTCTCAATTCTTGTTCTTCTCTCTCTCTCTCTCTCTCTCTCTCTTTCTTTCTCTCTTACTCTTTCTCTCTCTCCATTTCTCACACTCATGATTTCAAACTTACTCACTCTTGCTCTCTCTCTCACTCTCTTCCTCTCATTTTCATACATTTAGCCTTCCTCCATTCTTCTTCTTCTTCTTCTTCTTCTTCTTCTTCTTCTTCTTCTTCTTCTTCTTCTTCTCTCTCTCTCTCTCTCTCTCTCTCTTTCTCTTTCTCTCTCCCCATTTCTCACACTCATGCTTTCAAACTTACTCACTCTTGCTCTCTCTCTCTCTCTCTCTTCCTCTCATTTTCATACATTTAGCCTTCCTCCATTCTTCTTCTTTTTCTTCTTCTTCTTCTTCTTCTTCTTTCTCTCTCTCTCTCTCTCTCTCTCACACACACACACACACACTAACTCTCTTTTCCTCTCTCTTTTTTTTATAACTTGATGGATATAGTATTCTCTCAGTTTCTAACCTCTTTTACGTATATATCTCTCTGTCTCTCTCTTTTACAACTACTACTATCACTACCACTGCTTTATTCTTTTAATTATATCACTCTTTGCCTCCCACCCTCTAAATATCTCAATCTCTCTCTCTCTCCTTCTCTCTCTCTCTCTCTCTCTCTAATACGCTCAACCTATCTCTTTCACTCACTCTTACTCTGTCTTTCTCTCCCACATATGGTTCTTCGTTCCTTTCTCATTTCCTTAACTTATGCATTGCTCTCTCTCTCTCTCTCTCTCACACACACACACACACTCACATTCTCTCTCACTCTCTCTCTCATTCTCTCTCTCTCACACACACACTCACATTCTCTTTTACTCTCTCTCTCTCACACACACATTCACATTCTCTCTCACTCTCACTCTCTCTCACACACACACTCACATTCTCTCTCACTCTCTCTCACACACACTCACATTCTCTCTCACTCTCTCTCTCTCACTCTTTCTCTCTCTCTCACACACACTCACATTCTCTCTCACTCACTCTCTCTCTCTCTCTCTCTCTCTCACACACACACTCACATTCTCTCTCACTCTCTCTCTCATTCTCTCTCTCTCAAACACACACTCACATTCTCTTTTACTCTCTCTCTCACTCTCTCTCTCTCTCTCACACACACACTCACATTCTCTCTCACTCACTCTCTCTCTCTCTATCTCTCTTTCTCTGGCTCTCCAGGCATCTATTTGTCTCTTTCTTTTTCTATTTCTTTAAGTATATCAATATCTCCCCTCTTTCTCTTTTCTATTACACGTTCTTTATCTTTCTCCCTCTGTCTCTCTCCTTGTCTGTCTCTCTCACCCGGCAATACTTTTAAGTATATCAATTTCTTTCTCTTTCTCACATCTTTCGCTCTTTATCAATCGCTTTAAGCGTACTTTCCTCTTTCATACTTCCATATAACTCTCTCTCTCTCTCTCTCATTCTCGCTTTTTCACTCTCTCTCGCTCGCTCTCCCTCCCCCCTCTTTCTGACGTATTTTGCTTCTACACTTCTGTGTTTGTCTCTCTGTCTTTTCCAATCTCTCTGTCTTTTTCTGTTTCTGGAGGTTTCTCTACCTCTCCCTGACCTTAAATGATACTGGTATTTCTCTCCTTCTCACTTCCGTGAACTCTACCGTTCTTTCACTCTGTATATATATATATATATATATATATATATATACTTTTAAGCATATAAATCTATCTTGCTTTCTAACTATCTTTTGATATACATACATATTTATATCTCTCTTTCTCCCTTTAAGTATATAAAATTTCCCCGCTTTCCTCACCGATCTCTCTCTCTCTCTCTCTCTCTCTCTCTCATTCCCTGTTTCCTCTATCTGGATGGCCTCATTTACATGCATAATATTTCTCTCTCTCTCTCTCTCTCACTCTCTCTCTCTCTCTCACCCACTCTTTTCCACTTTTCCTCTACGTTGATGGCCTCATTTACATGCATAGTATTTCTCTCTCTCCCTCTGTCTTTCTCTCTCTTTCACTCTGACTTTTCCTCTATGTTGATGGCCTCATTTACATGTATAATATTTCTCTCTCTCTCTCTCTCTCTTTCTCTCACTCACTCTCACCGACTCTTTTCCTCAATTTTGATGTCTTCATTGAAATGTAAAATATTTCTCTCTTTCTCTTTCTCTTTCTCTCTCTCTCTCTCTCTCTCTCTCATTCTCTCTCTTCCACTCCGTTGATGGCCTCATTTACATGCATAGTATTTCTCTCTCTCTTTCTCTCTCTCTCTCACCCTCTCTTTTCCTCTATGTTGATGGCCTCATTTACATGTATAATATTTCTCTCTCCCCCTCTCTCTCTCTCTCTCCTCCTCCTCCTCATCCTCCTCGCTTTTTAGTATATGTATTTCCATCTGTCTGTCTTTCTCTCCCTGCTTTTCTCTTTGTCTGTCTGTCTGTCTGTCGGTCTGTCTTCAAGTGTAACATTTTCCTTCCCTACTTTCTTCATTTCATTTATATTATAATGCCAGCTTGTCAATTCATACAATGATTTTTTTGTACAAAATGAAAGGAAAAAAAAAAAGAAAGAACAAGAATATAACAATAAGAAAAAAAGAGAATATAAAGGGAAGAAAGAATGAAAAAAAGAAAAAAGATAAAAAGAACAATAGGAAGAAAGAAAGAAAAGTTATAAAGAAAGAGAAGATAAAAGAAAGAAAGAAAGAAAGAAAGAAAGTTAAGTTATTAAGAAAGAGAAGATAATATAAGAGAAAGAAAGAAAGAATAAAGATAAAATGGAAGATTGGAAGAAAGGAAGAAAACTTATAAAGAAAGAGACGATAATAAAAAAGAAAGAAAGAAAGAATAAAGAAAGAAAAATAGGAGAAAAGAAAGGAAAGTTATAAAGAAAGAGAAGATAATGTAAAAGAAAGAAAGAAAGAAAGAAAGAAAGAAAGAAAGAAAGAAAGAAAAGTTATGAAGAAAGAGAAGATAATATAATAGAAAGAAAGAAAGAAAGAAAGAAAGAAAGAAAGAAAGAAAGAAGGAAAGAAAGAAAAGTTATGAAGAAAGAGAAGATAATATAATAGAAAGAAAGAAAGAACGAAAGAAAGAAAGAAAGAAGGAAAGAAAGAAAAGTTATGAAGAAAGAGAAGATAATATAATATAATAGAAAGAAAGAAAGAAAGAAAGAAAGAAAGAAAAGTTTTGAAGAAAGAGAAGATTATATAATAGAAAGAAAGAAAGAAAGAAAGAAAGAAAGAAATATTATGAAGAAAGAGAAGATAATATAATAGAAAGGTAGAAAGAAAGAAAGAAAGAAAAGTTATGAAGAAAGAGAAAATAATATAATAGAAAGAAAGAAAGAAAGAAAGAAAGAAAGAAAGAAAGAAAGAAAGAAAGAAAACTTATAAAGAAAGAGAAGATAATATAAAATCATTTAACTGTGTGCAAACAACTGACTGATGTTTTTTTGGATTGTTAGTAATATATAGCATTACATTAAACCATGTAACTGTGTGCATACGAATAAGTGATTTTGAACAGAATAAGCAACGTTAAATAGTATTAATTGAAACCTCTTCTCAGGGTGCAAATCAATGACCAATATCGAATAGAGTTATAAGTGTTAGATAGTAATAATTAAAACCATTTAACCATATTCACCCAACCCCTCCGCTCGGGCAGGATATGACACAAGGACAATTTTTTAGCGGAGTTTAACAGGTTTGAATTTAGAGTTTTCCTTTTCCTAGACTAGTTGCCTCACCAAGGCTGAAGAACCTAGTCTGCCCTACTATTTACCCATAGGTGGAGGGAGATTTAATGGATTCATACCTTTCCCAAGAGTATTAGTGCTATGTGAAATGCAATCAGTCTCGTCTAGGATTTGAACTCGTGTCGCCGTGTCCAATTCCTACGACGATGACTATTACACCACGGGCACTTCCTAACCATTTAACTGTATAGAAACAATAGCAATTCTTGCGTACAAATAAGAGAATTCTCGCTCGTCTCAAAATGAAATTAGCGTCAAACTAGTCTCTTAGATGTCATATGTATCTATTTAAATGTCCGTAAACAAGTGTTTGATGTTAAATGGTTGCTGTTATATGGCAATTCTTGTGAGCATTTAACTGTGTGAAAAAAATTAGCTCAGACTTTTTAAAAAATGTTATCATATTAAAAATGTTTACAAATCTTTTGTAAAAAAATAATTTGGCATTAAATAACCTGCAAGGGTTAATATTTAATAAAACCCAACCAAACCAAATCATATACATTTAAAATATATGTACAAAGAAGATTTGTCTTTAAATATTCTATTGATATGGCATAAACCCAACCAAACGAAATCCTATATATTTCATATATATGTATGAAGAGGATTTGGCATTAAATAACCTACAATGGATGATATGCCATAAAACCTGACCAAACCAAATCCTATATATTTGATATATATGTATAAAGAGGATTTAGCATTAAATAATATACAATAGTCGATATGCCATAAAACCCAACCAAACCAATTCCTATATATTTATTATATATGTATAAAAACTATTTGGCAATAAATAACCTACACTGGTTGATAAGCCATAAAATCCAACCTAACCAAATCCTATATATTTTATATATAAGAGCTAACATAATTTGACATAAAATAACCTACAATGGTTGATATGCCATAAAATCCAGCCACACCAAATCCTATATATCTAAAACATATATGTATAAAAAGGATTTGGCATTAAATAACCTGTACTGGTTGATATGCCATAAAACCCAACCAAACCAAATCCTATATTTTTAATAGATATGTATAACGAGGATTTGGCATTAAATAACCTACACTGGTTGATATGCCATAAAATCCAACCAAACTAAATCCGATATATTTAATATATATGTGCTCACATGATTTGGCATAAAATAACCTACGAGGGTTGATATGCCGTAAACCAAACCAAATAAAATCCTGTATATTCAAAATGTATGTGGAATGAGGATTTGGTATTAAATAACCTTCAATGTTCGATATGTCATAAAACCAAACAAAACCAAAACAAACTATTACCAATTCCCTAGGACCTGTAATAGTTAAAAATAGGGGAATATTTTTGTCGGACCTTAGGTTTGACTCCATGCTCAGTGTTTATACTCTAGTGACAATTTGAATATACGCAAACCAGAATCTGTGCTAGAAAATGAGACACACAATTATTTGCAATTTCGAAGGCCAGAAGAAAAGAACGTGTCAGCTAGTGGATTTTGTATCTCCAGATAATCACAAGTGAAAGTAAAAGAAAGCGAAAAACAGGAAAAATACCAGGACCTAGCTAGAATGTACAAATCATTATGGGACACAAGAGACAGAATCTCAGAAATTGTTCTTTGAAAAATATCGAAATATCTGTTTAATAAATGGGAATTGATAGAGATCAAAGGAGGAATTTAGAACCCATAGGAGTCCTGAATGACTTAAGAGACTCGCTGCAACTCGAACTTCAAAGAAAATTTCCAGTTAATCGTAGAGTGAAAAACTTTTGAAGGAATAATAATAATAATAATAATAATAATGCAAACGGATCACCTAATCCCGGCCAGAAGACCAGACCTTATAATAAACAGCAAAAGAATTAGCAAAATTGTCGACTTTGCTGTCCCGGCGGACCACAGAATAAATCTGAAGGAAAGTGAAAAGAAGGATAAGTACCTCGACCTTTCTAGAGAATTGAAAAAGCTGTGAAACATGAAAGTGACGATTGTACCAATTGTGATTGGTGCTTTTGGCATAATAACTAAAGGATTATTAAATGGCCTAGAAGACTTGGAAGTTGGCGGACGGGTAGAGACTATCCAAATGACAGTATTGCTGAGAACAGCCAGAATCCAGAGACGAGTCCTGGAGACCTGAGGACACTCGCTGTCACTCAGACTCCAGTTAAAAACCATCAGCTAATACTGATGTGAAAACCTTTACAGGAGTAAATAATAATAATAATGATAATAATAATACCAAGACCTTGCTAGAGAACTGAAGAAACTATAGAACATGAAAATGACAGTGATAGCAATTGTAATTGGTGCACTCATTACAGCCATCGAAGGATTGATACAGGGAGTGGAGGACTCGGAAATAAGAGAACGAGTGGAGACCATCCAAAGTACAGCATTGTTGAGATAGACCAGAATACAGAGAAAAGTCCTGGAGACTTGATGAGCTTTGTTACCACTTAAACTCCAGTGAAAACCTGGTAGAAAAAATTTGAAAAGAGTAGAATGATTACAATATTCCTGGAGAATGAGACACATAAAAAGATTTTGAGATGCAAACAGATCACGTAATCTTGGCCAGACAACCAGAGCAAATAATGGTAAAAAAAAAAAACCTAAAAAAACAAGGTAAGTAGCTTGACCTTGCTATTGCACTAAAATTGTAATGGTGCGTTCGGAACAATCCTCAAAGGATTGGAAAAGGAACTGGGAGACATGGAAATTAGAGAATGAGTGGAGACCATTAAGACTTCAGCATTGTTAAGATCGGCCGGAATACTGAGAAGAGTCCTGGAGATTTGAGGAGACTTGGTGTCACTCAAACTCCAGGAAAAAGGCGTCAGTTAAGAAGAAGAAGAAGAAGTGAAAAAAGTAAAGAAAACACTAAATAAAAGACTAAAGAAGAAAATAATAATAATAATAATCTGAAGAAGAAGAAGAAGAAGAAGAAGAAGAAGAAGAAGAAGAAGAAGAAGAAGAAGAAGAAGAAGAAGCTGTTGCCAAAAAGACACCCCCAAGAAAGAAATATTAAAAAAAGAAAAAAAAAATGGAAGAAAACTATATAAGTGCAGGACCTCAATTACGAGAAGAAGAAGAAGAAGAAGAAAAAAAAGGATTCTCTTTTAAAAATTGAATTAAACCAAAAATCGGGTACAAAATGTCATGAAAACGAAGAGAAAAATTATCCAATCAAATAATAAAGAAAGAAGGCAACTTATTTAAAAATGAAATTTTAAAAAGAAAAAAAAACAAAATTATCAGAAGTTACTATATAAATGAGATTGGAATTATACGTAAATCAATAAATATATACGAGGCAAAGAAAAGACAGGAAACAGTGTATGAATAAGCGAACGAAGAGTCAGGCACAAAAGGTTTTTAATAGAATTCGTCGTACAAATGAAAATTGACCCCCTGACATCGACACATACACTGATTTCACCGGCATTTTTCAACAATTTGAAAGCGCGGCAGACGACCGAACAAAATATGGCGGCAGCATCTAGTATTTTTGCTTAGCGTCAGAAACGACTTTTCAAATTAGGAAGCACAGAATTTTGTAAGAGGAAACTAAGATTATATATATAAGAGAGAGATTATATATATATTTATAAATATATATATAGAGAGAGAGAGAAGAACAGTAAAGACAGCAGGGAACGAAATAGACATGCAAAATTTTTAATAACATTTTGAATATATTTGAACGAATGAATGGATTCATGCAATGATACAGCTTAATGTAATATAAAGTAAAATATGCAGTAATTATATATATATATATATATATATATATATATATATATTGAATCGGTGAATTCGTTCAATATCTATATATAATGCTTTGATTTTGGAATATTTATTCTAATATTTCGTTACTTTGAATAAAATTTTGCCTATTGTGCACTGTCATCGTTTTTCTTGACTTTAATTGAGCATATATATATATATATATATATATATAAACACAGAGATTGTTGGTGTAACAAGAGAAAAGTGTACATTATAAAATAAATAGGTCTGCAAATGATTTCAAATTTGGTATGAAGGGTTTCTTTTATTATCATTCCATATATTCATGCTATGTGTGTTTCGGACATTTCAGTCTTCTTCAAGCTGCGTTTGAGTGTTTTTTATAGTTAAGATTGTTTTAATAGGTCGTGTTGATTTTAATTTATTCCAGTTTTGTGTCTTCGATTGTCTCTTCGGAGTTAAATTTTCGTGACAATTAACTCCAAAGTGATAAGCACAAACATGGAAGTCTTAACAGGAAACACGCGGTAATGAATCCAATCCACGTTCGTAACTGACAGTATCTGAAAAAACCGTGGATATATTTCTATCGCACAAGATAGATAGATGCAATGTATCACTTCCTTCTTCACAGAAGTTGCCAAAGTCTTTTGGCTAGATATAAAGATCTAAAGATAGAAGCATTTTATTTACCTGCAACCCGGGGAAGAGGTACGTCCTCCCAACATCACCTTTAACGTGATTACTTTGTAGACGGCCCTACGGTTCGCCTTCCTTGGGTGCACTATTACGCCAGATGCCAAGACTGACAAGAAACTCGACAGCCGGCTATCAAATGCAAGCATTGCATTTGGTAGACCATCAACGCGGGGTCCAACAAACATATGAAGAAGGAGACAAAGATTAGCATCTGTAGAACACACGTCCCTGCCACCTTATATGGTTCAGAGTCGTCAGTCAATTATCGTCACGACTAACCATTCCCCGAACGGTTCCACCAGTGCTGCCTTTGCAATTTTGAAGTTCTTGACAAAAATCTCCAGCTTCTAGACCATGAAACTACACTGGGCAGAATATTTACCCAAGATGAGGAATCATCACCTGTCCACGATTATACTTTGCGGGGAGTTCTTCTGTTGGCCACCATGACAGAGGGACTCGAAGGAAGAGATTCACAGACAGTTTGAACGCCAGCCATGTTCTCTTTTCCCTTTAAAACACCTACCAGGCCATCCTCAAGGGCAAATGGCACCAAAAGGAACCACAATGCAATGAGGCCCTGACCAGGATCTCAGTTGTGGCTGCTGCAACCGTGTTTGTCTGTCTTGCATCGACCATATGAGTCATGAACATGTCTGCAGTTTGCGGGAATCAGTCCCTGCTTGATCCTCGTTTCCTCAAGCCAAGCCATGAAATATATATATGTATATATATATATATATATACATGTCATGGTAATCTTTCGACTGATCTGTTTTATTTTCATCAATAGAAGACAGACTAATAGATGAGTAGCAGTAGTTCCTCGCTCGAACTATTTGACTATTTGATCCTGACTTTTGTCTCATGGAATTCGTCAACCCGACACCTGGTTAGGCAAACCGTTGACCCATCGTTGGGTTCGTCCGCCTTTACCTTCACCATGCTGCTTCTCATGGCTCCCGAGGTATATCTCGAAGTCAAAAAGTCCTTCCCTCTTACATGTATTGAATTTTACCTAAGTATAAGTTCACAGTTACTTCTTTTTAATTCATTGGAGGATCATTATTTATGGCTCATTGCAACCTTCTTAGTTGTAGTAGTACTGGGTTACCGTAGTCGAGGGCGACCTGAAGGCTCCCTTTACAATAGCAACTACACCGAGGTGTAGGGGAGGGCGCTACTCCTTTCCATGGGTTGCTCCACTTTACCCCTGATATGTACCTTATATCGCTGAGTGTTAAGCAAGGAGGTATCAAGTACCATTTTTAAAGTCTTTGGTATGACGCGACCGAGGATTGAACCCAGGTCACTCTACACACTACACCAACGATAAAATGATGCATGAATTGAAAAAACGAAAATTTAAAAAGTCGAAATGAAGTTTGAAGTAGAATAAACAAACATCGAATATTTAGTGTTACCTGATTTGTTTTAAAGTCGTTTACCGCGGTAAGACGTAAACAAACACTCCAGATTGAGCATGGTTTACTAAAAGTTGGCGACCAAAAAGCGTAATAATCTGTGTTACAGATTACAGTATCTTGCTTCATAAATTTTCCAATTTCTTATAGCAAATTTGTTTCATTTATTCATAATTAATGACAGGAATAATTAATTAATTAACAGCAATAATTAACAAAAAGATTTTATTAATTTTCATTAATGTTTATTATGACGCAAGGATTAAATTTCAGGTTGAAAACTGAAAATAGTTGAGGCAAAAATAAAAAGTATACGTAAAATTTTATTAGAGTTTATGAGGTATAGAGTACGACTCCACTATTATTTCTGCCCACTCAGTATATATATATATATATATATAATCATCATGTCATGCCGCCAGCACGGATATCCCTGACCCTCTCTCGCCAATTCTCCCAATAGTTCATCGCCTCTGGCAGGTCTTCAGGGCTACATCCCGTATCCTCACAGAACTGCTGTATGTATGTTCGAGCTGGTCGTCTTGCTTTTGCTCGGCTATATGTGGGGTCCATAGGAGTACATCACTAATGAGCTCGTCCCTGCTTCTTCAGCAGTTTCCTGCATGTCTGGTTCGTCTAACTTAGATAGTTTTCGTGATGAGAGGTAGGTGGCCGTATAGTTGGTGCTTTGTGTGGTGTTGAACTCTACTTATAATAATGTTGTTGTTTTTTTCTTTTGTTTCAGATTTGATAAAGAGTATACTTTAACAACTATTTAATCCTCAACCACAATGCCTTGGACACTAGAGGAAAAATATTTTATGTCACTATTTCTATGCAGACAAAATCATTCAGAACTGTCTCAAAACAGATGCAACCCATTAATATGATAATGATTTATTACTGAAACAAGAAACTCAAAAAAAAAAAAAAGATAGCATGTCCTGGAAGCTGATTTTATCACAATTAAAGAAACATAGTTTTAATGTCGCTAGCTCAAAAGATTCTTGCCCAGTCAGCTGGGGCTGTAGAATACACCGACTGCACCTCTGCAGAGGGGTAAGACCCCACCAACGAGTGTCCTGGATATGACACTAAACAATCTGATGGTGAGGTTCCAGCAATGCTGGAGCTTTGGGGAATGTGGAGTACCCCTTCATTGCCATCGCTCCCTGGTCCACTCTGGCCCGGAGTGGTAGCACCTGATAGGGGCTCTATCTAAGGGTTAAATAGAACTAACAGCATACTTATGCTAAAATGAATTGAGTAAACTGAATTGCTTGAAATAGAAACGTTTTTGACAATTAAACCGTACTTACACTTAAACTGCGTGTTCATGCTTAACTGAATTATTTCAAATAGAACTGTTTTTCGACATTAAAATTGTATTTACACTTAACTGAATTATTACATATAACTGTTTGAATAGTTTGAAATGGAAATGTTTTTGACCATTAAACTGTGTACTTATGCTAAACTGAACTGTTTTTAATAGAACCGATTATTTACATAAAAATGGATTTGGCGTTAAATAACCTACAAAAGGTTGATATGCCATAAAATTAAACAAACCAAACCAAACCAATCAAATGATTCATTTTTATTGGATGTGTTTGAAATGACCGCCATTGTGCTTGCCTCAGTAATAAATCATTATCCTATTATTGAAGACCAGCTATTTTGAGACGCACAGTATATTGAAATTTTATAAATTTATATTAGTCTGACATGGAAAGTAATTCATTAAGATATTTTGAAACCGTATAAAAAATAACTATTTTAGTAATCTATGCTTTTTATGCATAATCTCTTCCCTCTCCTCCTCCTTCTCCTCCTTCTTCTCTTCTTCCTCTTTTTTTCTTTTGAGATTCAGCCCAGTCGGCTGGGGCAGTAGAATACACCGACTGCATCTCTGCAGAGGGGGTAAGACCACCACTCCCCCAACGAGTGTCCTTATATGACACTAAACAATCTGATGGAGACGTTCCAGTAATGTTGGAGCTTTGGGTAATGCAGAGTACCCCTTCGTTGCCATCGCTCCCAGGTCCACTCCGACCCGGAGTGGTACCATCTGATAAGGTGCTATCTCGGGGACAAGGAGAACTGTTTTTTCATTTAAATAGGGTGTAAACAAATGACAGTCTAAATTAGATTGTTTGAAATAGAAGTGTCTGATCATTTAACAGTGTGTAAACAAATGTTTGATATTTAATTGAATTGTTAGTGATACATCGGAATACTTGGAACCATTTAAATCTGTCAACTTATGCTAAATTGAATTGTTAGATATAAAAACAGTTTGATCTTTTAACAGTGTATCTACAAATCATCTATTTAACATATATTTTAAAAAAGGATTTGGTATTAAATAACCAACAACAGTTGATATGCCATAAAACTAAACCAAACCCAACCAAATCCTTTGAGAGTTATTCACAGTAGCATAAGTTCATAGTTTCTCAATGGTGTCTGAGTGGCAGCAAGTCTCCTCAAGTCTCTAGGACTCTTCTCAGTATTCTGCCCAATCTTAATGATGGTGTAGTCTTAATGGTCTCCAGTTGTCCTCTTATTTACTTCCCGCCTCTTTACCACTTTTGGGAGATTGTTCCAGGTGCAGCAGTTACAAGTGGTATCACCGTCACTATCATGTTCAACCGTTATTTTTAGATATTCATCTCTCTTTACGTTTTCTTTTATTTTCACTCAATAGTCCGTTGGGAAAGCAAAGTCCACAATTCACCAGGCTCTGTTTTATTTATTTATTTATTTATTTGTTGACAATCACGAGATTAAAAGATCTATATCTCAAAATCCTAGTTTGTGCATCTCATTCTTCATGACGGATCCTAGGTTGTACTCATACCACTTCCTAGGGTCAAATTTCAATTTTTGCACAATTACCTTCCCCACCCTGTCGTTTCTGGTCTTATACAATTTTTACGCTAATTTGTTGCATTCGATTCTCAAGTGATTGACAGTTTCGTCTCTATCACCACATAACGTGTATTTGCTATTTTGTTTTTGTATTATTATTGCTGTCGCCCAAATTCATTATACCCAATATATATATATATATATATATATATATACGAGGATCATTAAATAAGTTTCCAGACTTTTTTCGTATGGACACTTTTATTGATAGAACAAACATGAAACTCTAGTCCCCTTCGAAGTAATCTCCTCCGGCTGCAATGCACTTGTTGTACCGTTCCAACAACTTCTGGAAAGCCCCATCGAAGTCCTCTTGTGTGAGCGTGTCAATGACCTTCGTCACAGCCTCTTTCATCACCTCAATTGTCTCATAACGACAGCCTGTGAGCTTAGAGAATAACCAAAAGTCACAGGGAGCAAGGTCTGGACTATAGGGAGGCTGAGGAACTGTCTTGATGCCCATCTTCGTCAATTAGTCTGTGAGAAGTATAGAGTTATGGACTGGTGTGTTGTCCTGGTAGAAATGCCACTGACCCTATTTGAAGAGAACTGGCCTCTTCCCTAGGATTCTCTTCCTGAACTCTCTTAAAACCTCAACATAGTAACCCTAATCCTTTGGCCAATCAACTCTCATCATCCCTCACAGACTCCCTGCCTTCCTTGAATCTCTTATGCCACTCAAAAACTGATGCTCGATTCATGCAACATGAAAAGCCGTCTGCAGCATTCCGTATGTTTCTGTGTCATTTTTTCCAAGTTTAAAACAGAATTTTATTGTATATCGTTTTTCTAAAGTGCCCTTACGTCCAGATTGCATTTTTGAAATTCACCAGCTCTGACAATCAGGTTTTATTACGGTGTTCCAATTCCTGCTGTAGCTGTTCATTTGAACTTGTAATCATAAAAATTAATTCGTCATCTCATAAGATGTATAGCAATAATCTACTGAATTTTCAAGAGTACGACAATTTTAAATGCCTGTACAAAAAAGTCAGGAAACTTATTGAAGGCACCACGTATATATATATATGATTTGAATGATATAAATAATAACAGTAGCTAAAGACAACTAAGTTCATTAGCACTGGATTCAGAATTAATTGAGATTGTGTATTAGTGTTATATAATAGCAGAGGGATTTCGGTTCATGCCTTTGAGTTTAGTTAGGCTGAGAACCTTTCGGCTCAGCACATGGGTTTGTTGGGTGCAACATTGAGGCAGGTGTTAACGCGGGCGCACACGGGTGGATGGAGGTGTCACCCAGATGTCACAATACTCCGAGACAAAACGGGTGACGGGGTGCGGGTGACGTCACGCACCGGAAGCGCGCGGAGGTTTGTGTGAGAATCTGAAGAAAGTCAGAGAGTTGAGAATTAGACGCCAACCGAGAAGGATCGACTTTTGGAACTCGCAGGCGCGAGGCGAACTTGCGCCCTATGAGGACCGCACGAGATGGGGGCCAAATGAATAAGACAGCATAGAAGATTGTGTCTCTCCCCCTTACGTCGAAACCTTTAACTCAAAGTTAATAAAAAGGTTTCCTACCTGAACAAGAAGTCGTTACGTGTTTTCGAATATTGAGATTCCTATGTTCTATCGTTATGAACACTATATGTCTATTTCGCACATGACCATATTCGTGTATATGGCTTTGTAACATTAGTTACACGAGACTTGCTACCTCTTTTAATTCTCAAGCAAAAACAGCAACCGCAATTTTCGACATGCCAAACGCCCTGCACTTTGAAACACATTCTCCAAGAATGTAGAACTTTCGTTATCATCTGAAAGTGCTACTTTAAAGTAAATAACACGAAGGATCTTTTTAAGAACGTTCACATGGATGACTTTCCATCCTTTTTTGAGAGAGACACAGGGTTATACCAAAAAATATAGACTTGGGTACAATTCTGAAAATACAACCAATTAATCAACCGATTGTTAATGAATTATTGTTGAATGGCTATAGTTGAAATTATTGAATTTGTGCAAATAAAAACTAGTTGTGAGAAATATTTTCAACCATTGAGTTTTTTTCATCTGCACAGCTTATGTCAGAAAAAATAGGTGAAACCATTTACTCATGTGCTAGTAAATGAGCTGTGGTTTATTTTGGTATGCTATCTACTAAAAATGCGTTTACAAATCATATAAACTTAATATATATTAAACCTATAGAGGTTGATATGCCATAAAACCAACCAGCCAATCAACCAACAAAATTAATTCAATTAAGTTTGGGGTGTTAATTTCTAATATGCAGCACCGCAGGAATTTGTAATTTTTGTATGTTATTTTGTTAGTCTAATATTGTGTGCTTTCGGTAAGAATTTTTCGAAATTCAGTTATCGGACGGAAAATTTTTTTTTTAATGTTGGGCTATTGAAATTAATTCATAAAGTTTGGGTTTACAGATCCTAGAGGTGTTGCATAGGAGAAATAAGCAGCCCAAATTTTATGAATTCATTTTGAATTTTAAAAATAAACACTACATAATACACCAGTATATATATATATATATATATGTGTGTGTGTGTGTGTGTGTGTGAAAATTATTGTACAGAAATGTTCATATATGAAAAACTCAACACTTATGAAGATGATTAATTTTTCCAACGCTTACGTTTTGGTTTTGAAACGGAAAAAACATTAAACCTTCACCAGGTCGTGTAAAGTTTTGAATGAAATGAAAAATTACTAAAATTTCAAACCTTCTATTTCCGTGGGTACCTCTCTGTTTCATATTAAGAGATGTAATTAATGTTTGAAAATTGATTTTAAAAAAGGTGACCATTTTCTAAAAAAAATGAATTAAGAAATTTTTATATTACATCAGTGTGTCTATCAATACAGCCATCTATACACGTTCACTTATTTTGTATATATTTACTTTTATTAGATATTCCATAACACATACGTCTATATCAATGACAGTCTCCTTTCTTCTCTTTTCGTTTGTTTAATCTATCCATCAGTTTAAGTACAGGGGGTGTCTTCGTGGTGTAATGGTGAAAGCGATGGATTGCGGAATCGTAGTACGCCAGTTTGTACTCCAGTCGCGCTATTACGTTCACATTCGGGCAAATACCCTTGGGAAAGGTATGAAACCCCTTATCCTCCCAGCTATGGGTAAAATAGTACCACTACTGTTCTTCTAGGAGAATGTCTTTGGCATTAAATAACCTAAAAAGTGTTGATATGCCATTAAAACAAAGAAACCAAACCAAACCAATTTAAGTATACACACACACACACACACACACACACACACACACACATATATATATATATATATATATGTATATTGTCATCCACTGACAGACTGTTTCGTTGTATAACAACTCTTCAGAGTGGCTAGACACGCGTGAGGATTTAAACTGGGATCAAAACCCAGCAGACTTTACGTCAATTGGATATCTTACTCCAGACTATCGTAACTCACAGCGTAAGTGAAGGAATTTTACGTATATATTTATTTACATATACGCTTACCGGAGTGCTCAATTTATGTGGCATGCTTTGAATTTACGTGTATGTGGTAGCCTGCAATTCCCCACTCGAGTACTCAACCCACAGTGGGGAGTATAAATATATTGTCATCCATAGACCGACTGTCTTGCTGAAGACTACATGACCGTTAATATCTGTACATTTTCATACACACACACACACACATATATATATATATATATATATATATTTGTGCGTGTGTGTTACTGATATTGTGCACATATATAGGCATTCATAATCTCAGTAACTTGACATACTTATTTATTTGATCTGAAATTTTTACTAAACGATGATTCTCTCTGTGACAAGTTCTGGTTGCAAGGAAAAATATTATCTTGAAAATTGTGGGTGTGTATACATATATGTATATATACCCATTTTTCAACATGATAATAATTTTCGTAAATTCCTCCACCAATTCCAACCTAAAACCAAGACATTTATCAGTAAAATTGAAAGGATCTTAATTGAATTATATAGACAAAACGTGTCTTTATTATTTAATGAAACATGTTTAAATGAAAGACTACTGCCTAAATACACATATTTCAAAACATGATGCTGCAGCTCACCCTGATACTGACACCCAAAAGTATCGCTGCAGCAACCCCTGATGTTGGCCTATGAAACGTCCGAACGCGCTCGGGACAATTTTGGTAAATTCCTCCACCAATTCCAACCTAAAACCAAGACATTTATCCGTAAAATTGAAAGGATCTTAATTGAATTATATAGACAAAACGTGTCTTTATTATTTAATCAAACATGCTTAAATGAAAGACTACTGCCGAAATACACATATTTCAAAACATGATCCTGCAGCTCACCCTGATACTGACACCCAAAAGTATCGCTGCAGCAACCCCTGATGTTGGCCTATGAAACGTCCGAACGCGCTCGGGAAAATTTTGGTAAATTCCTCCACCAATTCCAACCTAAAACCAAGACATTTATCCGTAAAATTGAAAGGATCTTAATTGAATTATATAGACAAAACGTGTCTTTATTATTTAATCAAACATGCTTAAATGAAAGACTACTGCCTAAATACACATATTTCAAAACATGATCCTGCAGCTCACCCTGATACTGACACCCAAAAGTATCGCTGCAGCAACCCCTGATGTTGGCCTATGAAACGCCCGAACGCGCTCGGGACAATTTTGGTAAATTCCTCCACCAATTTCAACCTAAAACCAAGACATTTATCCGTAAAATTGAAAGGATCTTAATTAAATTATATAGACGAAATGTGTCTTTATTATTTAATCAAACATGCTTAAATGAAAGACTACTGCCTAAATACACATATTTCAAAACATGATCCTGCAGCTCACCCTGATACTGACACCCAAAAGTATCGCTGCAGCAACCCCTGATGTTGGCCTATGAAACGTTCGAACGCGCTCGGGACAATTTTGGTAAATTCCTCCACCAATTTCAACCGAAAACCAAGACACTTATCCGGAAACTTAAAAGGATCTTAATTAAATTATATAGACGAAATGTGTCTTTATTATTTAATCAAACATGCTTAAATGAAAGACTACTGCCTAAATACACATATTTCAAAACATGATCCTGCAGCTCACCCTGATACTGACACCCAAAAGTATCGCTGCAGCAACCCCTGATGTTGGCCTATGAAACGTCCGAACGCGCTCGGGACAATTTTGGTAAATTCCTCCACCAATTTCAACCTAAAACCAAGACATTTATCCGTAAAATTGAAAGGATCTTAATTGAATTATATAGACAAAACGTGTCTTTATTATTTAATCAAACATGCTTAAATGAAAGACTACTGCCTAAATACACATATTTCAAAACATGATCCTGCAGCTCACCCTGATACTGACACCCAAAAGTATCGCTGCAGCAACCCCTGATGTTGGCCTATGAAACGTTCGAACGCGCTCGGGACAATTTTGGTAAATTCCTCCACCAATTTCAACCTAAAACCAAGACACTTATCCGGAAACTTAAAAGGATCTTAATTAAATTATATAGACGAAATGTGTCTTTATTATTTAATCAAACATGCTTAAATGAAAGACTACTGCCTAAATACACATATTTCAAAACATGATCCTGCAGCTCACCCTGATACTGACACCCAAAAGTATCGCTGCAGCAACCCCTGATGTTGGCCTATGAAACGCCCGAACGCGCTCGGGACAATTTTGGTAAATTCCTCCACCAATTTCAACCTAAAACCAAGACACTTATCCGGAAACTTGAAAGGATCTTAATTAAATTATATAGACGAAATGTGTCTTTATTATTTAATCAAACATGCTTAAATGAAAGACTACTGCCTAAATACACATATTTCAAAACACATGATCCTGCAGCTCACCCTGATACTGACACCCAAAAGTATCGCTGCAGCAACCCCTGATGTTGGCCTATGAAACGCCCGAACGCGCTCGGGACAATTTTGGTAAATTCCTCCACCAATTTCAACCTAAAACCAAGACACTTATCCGGAAACTTGAAAGGATCTTAATTAAATTATATAGACGAAATGTGTCTTTATTATTTAATCAAACATGCTTAAATGAAAGACTACTGCCTAAATACACATATTTCAAAACATGATCCTGCAGCTCACCCTGATACTGACACCCAAAAGTATCGCTGCAGCAACCCCTGATGTTGGCCTATGAAACGCCCGAACGCGCTCGGGACAATTTTGGTAAATTCCTCCACCAATTTCAACCTAAAACCAAGACACTTATCCGGAAACTTGAAAGGATCTTAATTGAATTATATAAACGAAATGTGTCTTTATTATTTAATCAAACATGCTTAAATGAGAGACTGCTGCCAAACCACACACACACACACACACATGCACACATATATATATATATATATATATATATATGTGTGTGTGTGTGTGTGTGTGTGTTCAGGGAGAGATGTCAACAATAATCACTTACTTGTAAAAGAAATTATCAGCAACTGATAAAAAAAATGAATTAAAGAAGAAAAAACAAAAAAACTTATATGAACATTTCCCTCCCTTTCTAATTCTTAAAAAGGGGTTTTTTTTTTAGATTGATTATCGGCATAAGCGCGGACGCAAGCCGCACACTTAAAACTAGAATTCCAATGTCGTCCATATTTCGGACGATCGCAAAGATCAACCCATACCGAGTGCAATGGAGAGGACCTCACTCTAGAAGAACAGCCAAAATAATCACTGTTTCTTCGAAACCAGGTAAGTGTGATATTTGCCTCTGCTTCCCACCAGAGTGGACATGACACAAGGTCAATGAAAGTGGGGATTAAGGGAGGGGAAGGTCGGGCACACGCTGAGGCTCGAGTCCGGCTTGACTATGCTGGTCATCGACCCACTTAGTGCAATCTGGGCCTGATGAGCTTAGTTGGACATGGACCCAAATCTGGGTCCAGGCACATATGCCTTATTATAACTTAAGCTGGACCACGGGGATCCAGTCCTATACAAGGGTGACCAAAGGTGTCAGTGGGTATATATATATATATATATATATATATATATTTCGACTAGTTGGCAAAATGGTTAGTGTGTTCGCCAATGGTTCGGGAGACCGATGTTCTTTCCCGAGCCAAGTCATACCAAAGACTCAAAAAATGGTACTTGATAGTTCCTTTCTTAACACACAACATTTGGAGGTGCCCGTAGTGTAATGGTTATCGTCGTAGGAGGTGGACACGGTGACACGAGCTCAAATCCTGGCCGAAACTAATTGCATTTCACATAGCACTAATACCCTTGGGAAAGGTATGAATCCAATTATTCTCCCTCCAACTATGGGTACATAGTAGGACAGACTAGGTTCTTCAGCCATGGTCAGGCAACTATTCTACGAGAAAGAAAACTCTGAATTCAAACCTGTTAAACTTCGCTTAAAAATTGACCCAGTGTCATATCCTGCCCGAGTGGAGGGGTTGGTAAATATGAACACACAGCATTATAAAGTTCAAATCCTCGCCAAGTCATTTTGCATTTCGCCTAGCGCTTATACATTTATGAAAAATAACTCCAACTATTCCCCCACTAACTGGGGAATAGTCCCCGTTGAGTAACAGTTAAAGGGTTCAAGTTGGACTAAAGGCATAAACGTCCTTATTCCTTCAGATATCTGTTAAATATTATCGTTGCGGCTTCGTTTTTGTTTTTTTACAAATATTGTTAGGCATTGAATAACCCATGAAGATTGATATGCTATTAAAAAAGAAAATCTCCCTCAAGCTATGGTTTAATAATAGAACAGACTAGTCTAGAAGGAAAACTCTGAATTCAAACCTGTTAAACTTCACTTAAAAATTGACCCTGTGTCATATCATGTCCGAGCTGAGGGGTTGGTACGACACACATGGTACGACAGTCTGTCTTGGAGAACAAAAACTCTGAATTTAAACTGGTAAAACGCCACTTAATGATTTAACTTGTACCAAATCCTGATTGGGTGTAGGTTGGTTGGTTGGGTGGTTGGATTTTATGGCATATCAACCTTTGTAGGTTATTTATTGCAAATCCATTTTTATGTAAATAATCAGTTCTATTTCAAACAATTCAGTTTAGCATGGGTACACTGTTTTAATTGTCCAAAACATTTCTATTTCAAGCTATTCAGGTTATTCAAACAATTCCAATTCAGCTAATTCAGTTTAGTATAAGGACAGATTTTATTTACACTCAGTTAAATGTCAAAACAGTTCTATGTCAAACAATTCAGTGTGCTGTAAGTAGAGTTTTAATGTCCAAAACAGATGCATTTCAAACAATTCAGTTTAGAATAAGCACACAGTTTAAATGTAAGTACACAGTTTATTAGACAAAAACAGTTTTAATTCAAATAAATCAGTTGAGCATGAGTATACAGTTAGTTCTATTTAAACCATAGATAGGGTCCTATCAGATGCTACCATGTCGGGCTAGAGTGGACCTTGGAGCAATGGCAATGAAGGGGTACTCTGCATTCCCCAAAGCCCCCGCATCATTGGAATCTCACCATCAGATTGTTTAGTGTCATATCTAGGACATGCATTGGGTGTCGGGTGTAAGGATTGGATATATATATATATATATATATATATACATATTATACTTTAGCGGGAAGTCGTTATTTAAACGTTTGGTTGAATACCGTGGATTGTTTCTTGTTCAAATCTTCAAGTGAAGACGTTCGAGTCTACTTGTTATTTCTATAATGCCTGGGTCACTATAGTAAAGAAAGTACCCCATACTAGCCCTATCGCTTTTGACCATTTCGCTGGTCATCTTCAGTGGTTGTGTTAGATTGTTTATTAGTGTGAGTTTTATTCATATTTTATTTGGAGTGTTTTTTTTTTATTATAAAAGGAGCTAATCCTATGTTTGATAAAAAGTTCACTTATATTCAACCAAACATGTACATATATATATATATATATATATATATATATATATATATATATATGATAAAGTCGGCAACCGTACTCAAGGATGACCCAAAGGTTCTCTTTTCAGTAGCTACTATACCAACGTGTAGGGCAGGGTGAAACATATTTCGCTGGATTGCTCCACTTTACCCTTGATCTGTACATTATAATACTGAGTGTTAAGCAAGGAAGCATCAAGTACCTTTTTGAGTCTTCGGAATGACTCGACCTGGAATAAGAGAATTCGACAGTCACCAAGCATCACTGACGCCGTGTCAATCCTAATCTGGATATATATATATATATATATATATATATATATATATATATATATATATGGAAACAGAAAATGAGAGATCATACATAAAGATTTCATTATTGAATGAAAAAAAAAAACCAGCTGAAATAAAACAATGAACTCTAGAATTTTTTTATAGGACCAGAAAATTCACATAGATTTATACATTTACATACCCGTACACATACATACTCACGCAAATTCACGCTAAGAGAACTACACACATACACACACACACACACACATACATATATATATATATATATATATATATATATATAACTATCCGTATATTTAATAAGAATATAATAAATCTTTGTTCACTTTGTGCTGTAATTGATTTCCCTTTTCAGATCCCTTCATCGAAAAATTCTATTAAATTGTAAAATGCCGGAACCCCACGGATTCTTTTTGGGATGACGGTACTTCATTTCTTCTTTCCGTTTCCTGTTTCTTTTCATCTCTTGTAAGATGTTTCTCGTTTCGCACAAAATATCATAACCTTTTCGTCTTAATTTCTCCGAGCACGTTTTACCCATTGCCGGTTTTATACGAGCAGGCATGACGAGCAGCAACAAGAATAACTTAAAGAAAAAAGAAAATATAATAAATAAGTATATAAATACATTGGCACGCAAAAGCATATTGTCGACCTATCGTTACTCTTCGTACATGTTTTATATAAATAATATTTGAAAAATTAAAAAAAAAAAAAAGATAAAGATGAAAATATCCTCTTGACATGGATAAATGGGCCGGTTGGGATTTTAATGAAATTGAAAAACAGGTTTTGTACTGAGCCCCTTCTAATAAAGGAACGAAGTCTATATTCTTAAGGAGACGTTCATTTACACCAAAGCATCTAAAACATTCAGAAAGATATTGTCAGTTAGTATGGGCTGGTTAGGTTTTTTCATTAAGTGGCATATCAACATTTGTGGGTTATTTAAAGCAAACACCATCCTTGAAGAAGAACAATTGTGATATTATAACCATGTGTTTATTCTTTGTTTTATGATGTAAATTATTCCTGAGCTAACTTTGACGCTTTTGCATAGTTTTGTTAGTTCTATCTTAGAGTAATAATTTATAAACAGAGCTGTGAGACACCTCATAGATAAGCTTGTCTAACTTAGAATAATCTGAGGAGATAAAGAAAGGTATTTGTTCGAAAATGAATGTGGTAGCGCGACTGGATTTCGAACTCTGTCAGCAGCGTTGAAAAAACGTACGAGGGGCATACAATAAGTTTCCAGACTTTTTTGTACAGGCATTTAAAATTGTTGTAGACTCTTCAAAATTCAGTATGTTATTGCTATACACCTTATAAGAAGACGGACTAATTTTTATGATTTCAAGTTCAAATGAACAGCAACAGCAGCAATTAGAATATACCATACTAAAGCCAGATTGTCACAGCTTGTGAATTTCAGAAATGCAATCTGAACTTTAGAAGAACGATATGCAATAAAATACTGTTTTAAACTTGGAAAAATGCAACAGAAACGTATGCAATGCTTCAGACTGCTTTTGGAGCATCTTGCATGAATCGAGCATCAGTTTTTGAGTTGCATAAGAGATTCAAGGAAGGCAGGGAGACTGTGAAGGATGATGAGAGGTGTGGGAGGAGTAAGGAAGTCAATACACCATAGACAACCAAATACTTTTGCTCACTCGGCTGCTTCTCTGCAGAGGGGTAAGACCCCCCCACCAATGAGTGTCCTGTATAAGACACTAAACAATCTGATGGTGAGGTTCCAGCAATGCTGGAGCTTTGGGGCATGCGGAGTACCCCTTCATGGCCATTGCTCCCAGGTCCACTCTGGCCCAAAGTGGTAGCACCTGATAGCGCCCTATCTCTGGGTTAAATAGAACTAACAGCATACTAATGCTAAACTGAATTGTTTGAATAAACTGAATTGCTTGAAATAGAAATGTTTTTGACAATTAAACCGTGCTTACATTTAAACTGCGTGCTTGTGCTTAACTGAATTATTTGAAATAGAACTATTTTTTGACATTAACATTGTATTTACACTTAACTGAATTGTTACATATAACTGCATGAATAGTTTGAAATAGAAATGTTTTTGACCATTAAACTGTGTACTTATGCTAGACTGAATTGTTTTGAAAAGAACCGATTATTTACATAAAAATGGATTTGGCGTTAAATAACCTACAAAGGTTGATATGCCATAAAACCCAAGGAACCAACCAACCAACCAAATGTGACGGCAAATTGAACTAAAATCCCTAAACGGGACTTTATTTTCGCACGTGTGAAGACGGGGCAGGTTGGCACTTGATCCCCTACAGAAATAAGTCCTGTTCAGAGTTCTTTTCTCAGGCAGATAAGAACTGGCATATTACGTGAGGGAATAATTTAGGGCCAGACTGGCCACCGCTGGCAAAGGGGTCCAAAATTTCACACTATCACACACCCACCAGGCCGCTAAACTTCTTCCCCTTCCGATAATAGAAGAATACGGGCCTATAGGTCTTAGTTGTAATAATATTAATATTGCTACCGTCGGCAACTCCGGTTTCCCGTGTGATACTTTAGGAATTAAGAGGACAGTTCTAAGCAAGATAATATAAGGCGAATAGAAGCTGAAAGGAAAGCATGGAATAATAACATAGACCACATGGTAAAATTAAAATACATAGGTTCTTTACTACGGTTATATACATATATATGTTCAAAGTGTCAAAAATATATAATAGGATAGTCCATGAATATAAATGTCTTTTCTTGGCTTTTATCCTTTTTCCAAATTGAGAGAGAGTGGTAAACAAAATTTGGGTGTAAAAGGGAAAATGTCCCAAAGTTACTTATCTTATTTTTTTGACGGGGTTCCACTGGAGAATTTCTCTTCTTTCACGGGCTAATAGACTTTGTACTGCTTTTAATGCTGGCTTGAGAGACTCAGGTCTCTCATGTCTCAGTCTTTTTGTCTTTAGCCCGGAGTGAAATGGCTATCGTCCGTCTGCCACGAGACTTGTCCAAAAACTAACTTTTTTTTGTATTTCCTCCCGTTGAGGGGAAGGGAACCCCACTTCCGTTTGGGGTCCCCCCACCAATCATTTGGCTTCATTTTCTCCTTCCCCTTCCGATGTCCGGCGACCCAAGGTCACTTAGGTGCAAACATCTGTGCGACCCACAATCATTTCTAACGGTCACTTTTTGACTGCTAGATAATTTTAGTTCAACGGGGGGGGGGTACCACTCCCACCTCCTCGCCTCCGTGAGCCATCACGTGACACAAATAACAAAATACTTGACTAAATTTATATGCTTCTGATGAGAGATAGTTTTAAATGTGGGAGATGTTTCTGTCGTACTATAAATAGTAGTGTTATAGAGAAAATATGATACTTCTCTCTATTGAATGGACAATTTTTTTTTAAATATGAGCATTGACGATGATTGCCAAAGCCCGTTTTCCGAGCGAGACTAACGAGCAATGAGAGGTATGTAGAGTATCTTTTGACTTACAGCCCTGCCCCAATGGCCTGGGACACACTTCGACCAGCCGTGTGACTCGATACACAGATCAGGTTAAGCATGTCCTGGTTCTGGTGGCAGTCGGTCGAGGCCGTTTGACATGGATTCCGGGAGGCAACATTCATGTCACGCGAGCTAAGAGGTGCACTCCTTGAGCTTCATGGGGCTATTCCCACACCAGGCTCTCAGCGTCTCCGAAGAGTCTTGGTTTATCTCCTAACACCTGACGCACCTCTTTTTTAAGGGAATGCCGACGCGATTCAAGGCATTTTTGGAACCACCGGGCGTGTGTGGGTACCGTCCTGCGCCAGGTTCCCTCATTAAAAAAAGCCATGGGTCATATTCTGCGTACGTCGGTTGCTCGACAAATACAAAGACTTGCAAGTAATATGTATCTGTCAATACGTCTTGTAAAATAAACACTCTTCATTGTAAATTACGACTCTAGTTATTATTTCAATAACCCACTCAAGTATCATTACAATAAATAGTCATCTGAATTGAATCTGAAAACTAATGTTATCGAAACTTGATTAATATGTAAATTATTACATTCAGGATACGTGGGAAATTCAATAAGTTTCCAGACTTTTTTGTACAGGCATTTAAAATTTGTTTAGACACTTCAAAATTCAGTATGTTATTGCTATACACCTTATGCGATGATTGATCAATTTTCACGGTTCCAGGTTTAAAGGAACAGCTACAGCAGGAATTGGAATACACCCTACTAAGGCCTTATTGTCACAGCTGGTGAATTTCACAAATGCAATCTGGACGTGAGGATACTTTAGAAGAACGATATTCAATAAAATTCTGTTTTAAACTTGAAAAAAATGTCACGGAAACGTAGGGAATTCGTCAGGTTGCTTTTGGACCATCTTGCATAAATCGAGCATCAGGTTTTGAGTGGCATAAGAGATTCAAGGAAGGCAGGGAGTCTGTGAGGGATAATGAGAGGTGTGGAAGGAGTAATGAAGTCAATACACCAGACTTGATTCGCCAAACGGTTAGTGTTAGGGTTACTATGTTGAGGTTTTAAGGGAGTTCAGGAAGAGATTCTGTCGGAAGAGGCCAGCACTCTTCAAATCGGGTCAGTGGCATTTCCACCAGGACGATGCACCAGCCCACAACTCCATCATTGTCACTGACTATTTGAACAAGATGGGCATCAAGACAGTTCCTTACCGTCCCTATAGTCCAGACCTTGCTCCCTGTGACTTTTGCTTATTCCCTAAGCTCAGAGGCTGTCCTTATGAGACAATTGAGGAGATGAAAGAGGCTGTGATGAAGGTCATTGACTCGCTCACACAAGAGGACTTCGATGGGGCCTTGCAAAAGATGTTGGAACGGTACAATAAGTGCATTGCAGCCGGAGGAGATTACTTCGAAGGGGACCAGAGTTTCATGTGTGAACTATCAATAAAAGTGCCCATACGAAAAAAGTCTGGAAACTTATTTTATGATCCTCATATTTTTTCATTGTTTGTTCGATTAATTTTTTTAATTGCAATTTTTTCTATTAGCTTTTATTTCCACTCAGTTTGATAATATTAATTATTCCTAATCCAATTAACTTCCGCACATTGGTATAGTTTTAATTAGTTGACTTGTAAGTGCTCTGGAGAATACACTAACAGAAAATCTGTCGAGAAGTAAGACTCCCACCCAACAACAAGTGTCCCTGAATATGATATTAACCCATCGGATGGTGAGACTTCAGCTTTGGAGATTTGAGGAATGAGATAAACCCCATCATTGCAATTGCTTCCAGGTCCACTCTTTTATGGCATATCAACCATTGTAGGTTATTAAATGCCAATTCCAGTTTATACATATATATTTGATTAATAGGATATGGTTTGTTTGGGTTTTATGACATATCAACCACTATTGGTTATTGAATGCCTGTTATATTTGGTGTTATTGATTCATATCAATACCCATAACAGGATGGAAATGAATGTATAATCATAATGTGACCAGTTTTTATTTTTCTTAAAGAGTATATATATATATATATATATAGTTGAGAGTAAAAACTCAAACTGTTTATTCTAAACTACTCTACCCCTGATTACGACCAAATGTAGGGTCGAAAGAATTTGAGCAGATGATATGGGACAATTCATTTACCATCTAGATCCCAAAGATCCCAACACTAGAAAAATAACAAGGACATGTCTTTAATTGGAATCATTTTGAGATGAGTCTTCTTAATCTGAGAATTAATTTTTTTATTTATTGCGGACTTTTTTTCCTCATCTTCGTAGTTTTTTTTTTGTGTTGTTTCTTCTTTCACTACGTTTTGGCCAAATTTCACTTCTGGCCAAGCCGGCCAGAGGTTTACTTGGTCAAAAACGTCGTGCGATAGACAACAACTATGGAAGGCAATAATTACCTGGGGATACGGTTACAAGACTCAACATTCCTATCCGAGGTCGCGGTAAAAATCACCTGAAGAAGGCCTAGAGGTGAAATTTGGCCGAAACGTAGTGAAAGAAGAAACAATACAAAAAACTACCAAGATGAGAAAAAAAGTCTGCAATAAATAAAAAAAAATTCTCAAATAACAAGGAGTTTTAAAATAAAATTAGAAATAATAAAACAGTTTCTCATCGTCTTTAACAAAACTTGCTGCAATAATAACTTGCAGCCTAAATATAGAATCTTCATTATATATATATATATATATACTATATTATATATATATATAATATATAGATATATATATGTTTTCCTGATATCAAAAAATGATTTGAGACTATTTCATCTGAATCAACGTGGATATTCATTGAGCGATCTTCTCAATCATGGCCGTCTTTCAAACTTAGTTTCTTCTAATACATTGGTATAAATGTATTTCTCAATTGTCAACACACACACCACACACACACACACACACGTATATATATATAAATATATATATATATATATATACATACACATATATAGTATATATAATAGTAAAGTTGTTGAACGACGTCCGAGGGTGACTTGAAAGCTCCCTTTTCAATAGCTACTACACCGAGGGTATAGGGAAGGGCGCTACTCCATTCTCACTTTACCTTTGATCCATACATTTTAATACGGAGTCTTAAGCAAGGTGGCCTCAAGTAATATGTTTTGGCTCCTTGGTATGACTCAACCTGGTATTAAACTTGGTGGACGAGTGGTCTGATACACAGTCTAACGTAAAGTTGGACGGGTTTCGATCCCGGCTTCGAGCGTCCTGAATGTCTAGCCACACTGAAGAGTTCTGATAGAACGAAACAGTCTGTCTGTGGATGACTATATATATATAAATATTATATATATATATATATATATTGAACCCACACACACACGCATATATATATATGTATACTATATATATATATACTATATATATAGTATATGGACCTATATATATATATATATAAAACCTAACGCAGAAGATATAGAGAAATATAAATATTCGTAAAATCGAAATAAAATTTGTAAAATGGAATAAAAACTAATGACCCATAGTTTTAAGTTGTCAATCCTCAAGAGAGGTAGAATCAAACTCGTATATATATATATACATACATATAATATACTATAGACTATATTATATATATATACCAAAGGTTTTCTCTGTGTGCGGATGTTCGTCGGTGTCGTGGAATATTTAGTTTCTCGTATCTAATAAAGTGGTTTGGTTATTCGTCTGTATTAATAAATATATTTTTCAGTGGTGGGGTTTATTTGACAAGTTCGGCTTTTAATCCCAAAATGAATTGTGGCCTAAGGGCTTGCAGGCTGGGCGTAAAGAAATAAACCTCACCCGCAATAAGAAACAAATGAGTGAGAAAGAAAGAAAGAAAGAAAGAAAGAAAGAAAGAAAGGAAAGTACATGCGAAAAAGAAAGAAAGAAAGAATGAAAGAAAGAAGGAAAGAAAGAAAGAAAATGACATATGCAAAAAAAGAAGAAAGAAAGAAAGAAAGAAAGAAAGAAAGAAATGGACATGTGCAAAGAAAGAAAGAAAGGAAAGGTCCATTTGAAGAAGAAGTAGAAGAAAAGAGAAAGTAAGAGCAAAGAAGAAGAAAAAATGCCAGCAAACTTAAAAACCAGACGAAGGAGTGAATAGAAAGATGGAAATAGAAGAAAATGAAGAAAAAACGAAAAAAAAAAAAAAAACAGCGGAAAAATGAGGCAAAAGAAATACAGAAGAAAAGAAAAACCAAAGAAAACAGAGTAAGAAAACGATAAATAGAAGAAAAATGTCCAAGAAGAAGAGAAGAAGATGGTGAAGAATGAAGTTTTATATTCTGACAATCCTCCTTTCACACAGACGCTTGTAAGTTTTTCAGCACTTCATCTCCCAGATCCTTCCATAACCACAGGCAAAAAACTATTTTGGACAGTCCCGTCAATGCCCATCCAAGTCAGAAACCCCAGCCAGCAGGATTTGAATGAGCGTATAGTTAACTGCTGCTACTAGCAGTACGGCCAGTTTGGCCTCTGGACATAGATTCCATTAAACCTTTGACATAAAAAAATAAAATAAAATAAAATAAAATAAAAATCTCTGTCCGTCGAATCCTGATTATTCAACCAGTTTAACCTAAAAGTAATACGCCCCGAGGCTAATCAAACAAATTCGTAAATCGGACCCGATGTGTATAAACATCGTTGGCCAGGAGTTATCTGCCCTTAACTAATGCCTGTCACTGCGAGACGCCCGTCCATCCCTGGACGTTGAAGTTTGCACATACTTCGACTTCGGTTTTATTTTTGTTATTTTGTTTCGTTTGATTTTTTTTGTTAGTTTTTTTTTTTTCGTTGGTTTTATGGCAGCGGTCTGTGAATCTAATTATGCTATTCTTTTTGTTGACAATGTCCGTAACTACCTTGAATCATATAAGACTGGAGGAAGAAAAGAGGCGTTTACATTGATATATGTGACAGCATGGTGTACTATATATATATATATATATATATATATAGTATATATATATATGTGTGTGTGTGTGTGTGTGTGTGTGTGTGTGTGTGTGTGTGTGTGTGTGAGAGAGAGAGAGAGAGAAAGAGAAAAGAGAAAGTGAAAGTGAAAGTGTGCAAATATTTGCTCATGTAGATATGTATGTACCCTCCATACACTTATAGAAATATCTCTCTCGATTGAACTTTGAATCTATCACTATCTTTCTCTCCTGAATTCATATATATATATATATATATATATACTATATATATATATATATATATATTACTATATTATATATAATATATATATATATATATATGGTACAAGTCTGTGACCATGGGTTTCATGCATTCAGCAAACGTATGACAGAGTGAAGATTTTAAAAAACGATTAATTTAGTTAATGTTTTTTTTATTTAAATGTTGTGATTATTTGTGTGTATGTATGCCTTAGTTTGTGTGTTATCGTATGTTACTATGTTTGTGTATGTGCTGTTGCTTGCGCGTACATATATGAGTATGTTTGCGTATGCACTGACATGCATCTTTCCATATATACACATATTTTTGCTCTCTGTTGGTAGGGAGAGGTGAGACAAAGGAAGAGAGTGTGAGAAGGGAAGAGGGCGTGAGAGAGGGGGAAATGGATTGTTGTAATCAGAATTTCATATTCTTTATAACGTAACGTTTACTCAAGGTTTATTTTGATTTAAATATGAAATGTCTGGGGGGGGTTCTTGAGTAATGATGTTGATGATGATTAAAATTAAAATCATCATCACATTACCGTATTTATTTATTTATTTATTTATTTATCGTATTTTTAATTATTTTTCCTTTTTTAATTGTTTGGTTGGTTTATTGGGTTTTATGGCATATCAACCTTTGTAGGTTATTTAACGCCAAATCCGTTTTTATATAAATATTATGTTCTTTTTAAAACAATTCAGTTTAGCATAGGTACACATTTTAATGGTCAAAAACATTTCTATTTCAAACTATTCAAGCAGTTATATGTACCAATTCAGTTAAGTGTAAATACAGTTTTAATGTCGAAAAACAGTTATTTTCCTTTTTTAATGTGGTACGGTATTTATAGGCAGGTATTAGAAATGATAGATTTTGAGCATCTTTTCGATAATAAAAAATATATGTCATGCTTACCAACCCCTCCGCTCAAGCAAGATGTGACACAAGGTCAGTTTTAAGCGGAGTTTAAAAGGTTTGAATTCTGAGTATTCCTTCTCCTAGACTAGTTGCCTCACCAAAACTGAAGAGCCAGTCTGCCCTACTATTTGCCCATAGCTGGATCGAGAATAATTGGATTCATACCTTTCCCAAGGGTATTAGTGCTCTGTGAAATGCAATCAGTCTCGTCCAGGTTTTGAACTCGTGTTGCCGTGTCCATTTCCTGCGATGATAAAGAATATATATAAAAATCGTGATTGGTGTTTTGGCACAGTCACAAAAGGATTATTAAAGGGAGTGGGGAACTTAGAGGTAGGAGGACCAGTGGAGACCATCCAAAAAACAACAATATTGAGAACCACCAAAATCCTGAGAAGGGTCCCTGGAGACTCTAAGGAGACTTGCTGTCACTCATACTCCACTGAAAAACTATCAGCTAAAAGTGATGTGAAAAACTCTCAATAATAATAATAATAATAATAAGTGATAGCAGCATAAAATAACGCCATAAAAAACAATCATCCCAAAGCGAGAATAGAATAGACGCAACAAAAAAAAAAATATGTGGTGACAGAGACGAAACGATCAATCACATAATAAGCAAATGCAGCAAATTAGCACAGAAAGAGTATTAGACGAGACACGACTGGGTGAGCAAGGTGATCCACTGGGAAATGTACAAGAAATATAAATTTGACCATACCAATAAATGGTATATGCACAACCCAGCACCTGTCCTAGAAAAAGACAGACATAAACTCCAATAGGACTTAGACATACACACGGATCACCTAATCTCGGCCAGAAGACCAGACCTTATAATAATCAAGAAAAAAAAAAGAGAATTTGCAAAATAGTCGACTTTGCTGTCCCGGTTGACCACAGAGTAAATCTGAAGGAATGCGAAAAGAAGGATAAGTACCTCGACTTTGCTAGGGAATTGAAAAAAATATGGAAGATGAAGGTGACAATCATTCCAATTGTAATTGGTGCTTTCGGTACAGAAAGAACAGGGTTATAAAAGAGACAGGAGGACTGGGAAGTTGGGGGACGAGTGGACACCATCCAAACGACAGTATTATTGAAAACGGCCAGAATACTGGGAAGAGTCCTAGAGACTTGAGGAGACCCTGCTGTCACTCAGAATCATGTAAAAAAAAATGGGAAAAACTTTGAAGGAGTAATTAATACACAAATAGGTAAATAAAGAGTAATAGAATACCATAATGACAATAAAAAATAAAATAATGACAAAAATATCAAAAATGACAGTTATAGACAATAGACCCTGACCGATAAAATGAAACGCAGTTTCTTCCAGGCAGCGTCATATCAATACTGCTTAATGGATGCAGTACTTGGATGCTAACTAAACGGCTCGAGAAGAAACTTGACGGCAATTACACAATAGCAATATTGAACAAGTCTTGGCGGTAACACCCCACAAGGCACACACTATACGACCACCTGCCTCCTATCACGAAAACTATACAAGTTAGACGAACCAGACATGCAGGACACTGCTGGAGAAGCAGGGACGAGCTCATAAGTGATGTACTCCAATGTACCCCCACATATGGCCGAGAAAAAAGCAGGACGACCTGCGCGAACTTACACACAGCAGCTATGTGAGGATACGGGATGTAGCCCTGAAGACCAGCCGGAGGAGAGGAACGATAGGAAGAAGTGCCGAGAGAGGGTCAGGGATATCCGACATGATGATGATGATGATGATGATGGGTGTTTAAAATGTAATGATGAGAAAAATAGCCATTATAAAATAAATGATAATGGGCACGATTTAATAATACTGCAACATTTAAGCTTCCATATACTCACCAAGTGAGCTAGTAAAATGCATGAAACACACACACACACACACACACACACACACATATATATATATATATATATATATATATATATATATATATATATAATTAATTCCCATGGGATCAAATTTCCTATCGAGTTATACGTACTTTTGAACTCCTTCTGTTGTAGTTTGCTATAGTCACTTTGATGTCTTTCATGTAGTATTTAAGCTTTTCTTTATGACTGGGTGAAAGTGAATGCAAATGTTTAGAAAGAAAGAAAGTTGTAAAGAAAATTTAATGAAAAATATTGAAAGTAAATTTCTAATAGGAAAGAAAGAAAGAAATAAATAAATAAAGAAAGAAACCTTCTAATTAGAAAGAAAGAAAGAAAGAAAGAAAGGAAGAAAAAGGGAAAGAAAGAGAGAAACCTTCTAATTAGAAAAAAAGAAAGAAAGAAAGAAAGAAAGAAAGAAAGAAACCTTCTAATTAGAAAGAAAGAAAGAAAGAAAGAAAGAAAGAAACCTTCTAATTAGAAAGAAAGAGAGAAAGAAAGAAAGAAACCTTCGAATTAGACAGAAAGAAAGAAAGAAAGTAAGAAATAAAACCTTCTAATAAGAAAGAAAGAAAGAAAGAAAGAAAGAAAGAAAATGTTGTAAAGAAAATTTAAAGAAAAATATAGAAAGTAAACGTCCAATAAGAAAGAAAGAAAGAAAGAAAGAAAGAAAGAAACATTCTAATTAGAAAGAAAGAAAAGAAGAAAGAAAGAGAGAAACTTTCTAATTAGAAAGAAAGAAAGAAAGAAGAAAACCTTCTAATTAGACAGACAGAAAGAAAGAAAGAAAGAAACCTTCTAATTAGAAAGAAAGAAAGAAAGAAAGAGAGAAGAAAGAGAGAAACCTTCTAATTAGAAAGAAAGAAAGAAAGAAAGAAAGAAAGAAAAAAACATTCTAATTAGAAAGAAAGAAAGAAAGAAAGAAAGAGAGAAAGAAAGAAACCTTCTAATTAGACAGAAAGAAAGAAAGAAAGAAAGAAACCTTCTAATTAGAAAGAAAGAAAAAAAGAAAGAAAAAAAGAAAGAAAGAGAGAAAGAAAGAGAGAAACCTTCTAATTAGAAAGAAAGAAAGAAAGAAAGAAAGTAAGTTGTGAAGAAAATTTAATAAAAATGTAAAAAGTAAACATCCAATTAGAAAGAAAGAAAGAAAGAAAGAAACCTTCTAATTAAGGAAAACGTCCAATAAGAAAGAAAGAAAAAAAGAAACCTTCTAATTAGACAGAAAGAAAGAAAGAAAAAAAAAGAAAGAAAGAAGTTGTATAAGAAAATTTAATGAAAAATATAGAAAGAAAGAAAAAAAAAGAAAGAAAGAAACCTTCTAATTAGAAAGAAAGAGAGAAAGAAAAAAGAAATAAACCTTCGAATTAAAGAAAACACCAATAAGAAAGAAAGAAAAAAAGAAAGAAAGAAAGAAACCTTCTAATTAGACAAGAAGAAAGAAAGAAAGAAAAAAGAAAGAAAGAAGTTGTAAAGAAAATTTAATGAAAAATATAGAAATTAAACGTCCAATAAGAAAGAAATGAAAGAAAGAAAGAAAGAAAGAAACCTTCTAATAAGAAAGAAAGAAAGAAAGAAAGAAAGAAAGTGGGAAAGAAAGAGAGAAACCTTCTAATTAGAAAGAAAGAAAGAAAGAAAGAAAGAAAAAAACCTTCTAATTAGACAGAAAGAAAGAAAGAAACCATCTAACAAGAAAGAAAGAAAGAAAGAAAGAGAGAAAGAAATAAACCTTCTAATTAGAAAGAAAGAAAGAAAGAAAGAAACCATCTAATTAGAAAGAAGGAAAGAAAGAAAGAAAGAAAGAAAGAAAGAGAGAAACCTTCTAATTTGAAAGAAAGAAAGAAACCTTCTAATTAGACAGAAAGAAAGAAAGAAAGAAAGAAAGAAACCATCTAATCAGAAGGCAAGAAAGAAAGAAAGAAAGAAAGAAAGAAAGAAAGAAAGAAAGAGAGAAACCTTCTAATTAGAAAGAAAGAAAGAAAGAAAAAAGAAAGAAAACTTCTAAGTAGACAGAAAGAAAAAAAGAAAGAAAAAAAGAAACCTACTAATTAGACAGAATGAAAGAAAGAAAAAAAAAAAAGAAAGTAAGAAGTTTTAAAGAAAATTTAATGAAAAATATAGAAAGTAAACATCCAATAGGAAAGAAAGAAAGAAAGAAAGAAAGAAAGAAAGAGAGAAACCTTCTAATTAGAAAGAAAGAAAAAAAGAAAGAAAGAAACCTTCTACTTAGAAAGAAAGAAAGAAAGAAAAAGTTGTAAAAAAAAATTTAAAAAAAAAAAAGAAAGTAAACGTCCAATAAGAAAGAAAGAAAGAAAGAAAGAAAGAAAATTTCTAATTAGGAAGAAAAAAAGAAAAAAAGAAAGACAGAAACCTTCTAATTAGAAAGAAAGAAAGAAAGAAAGAAACCTTCTAATTAGAAAGAAAGAAAGAAAGAAAGAAAGAGAGAAAGAAAGAAAAAAACCTTCTAATTAGAAAGAAAGAAAGAAAGAAAGAAAAAGAGAAAGAAAGAGAGAAACTTTCTAATTAGAAAGAAAGAAAGAAAGAAAGAAAGAAACCTTCTAATTAGACAGAAAGAAAGAAAGAAAGAAAGAAAGAAAGAAACCTTCTAATTAGAAAGAAGGAAAGAAAGAAAGAAATAAAGAAAGAGAGAAAGAGAGAAAGAAAGAGAGAAACCTTCTAATTAGAAAGAAAGAAAGAAAGAAAGAAAGAAAGAGAGAAAGAAAGAGAGAAACCTTCTAATTAGAAAGAAAGAAAGAAAGAAAGAAAGAAAGAAAAAAGAAAGAAACCTTGTGATTAGAAAGAAAGAAAGAAAGAAAGTAAGTAAGTATTAAAGAAAATTTAATGAAAAATGTAGAAAGTAAAACATCCAATTAGAAAGAAAGAAAGAAAGAAAGAAAGAAAGAAAGAAAGAAATAAAGAAAAACGAAAGAAAGAAAGAAAACTTCTAATTAGAAAGAAAGAAATAAAGAAAGAAAGATAGAAAGAAAGAAAAAGTTGTAAAGAAAATTAGATGAAAAATATAGAAAGTAAACGTCCAATAAGAAAGAAAGAAAGAAAGAAAGATACCTTCTAATTAGAAAGAAAGAAATAAAGAAAAAAGAAAGAAACCTTCTAATTAGGAAGAAAGAAAGAAAGAAAGAAAGAAAGAAAAAAAGAAAGAAAGAAAGATAGAAAAAAAGAAAAAGTTCTAAAGAAAATTTAATGAATAACATAGAAAGTAAACGTCCAATAAGAAAGAAGGAAAGAAAGAAAGAAAGAAAGAAAGAAAGAAACCTTCTAATTAGAAAGAAAGAAATAAAGAAAAAAGAAAGAAAACTTCTAATTAAAGAAAACGTCCAATAAGAAAGAAAGAAAAAAAGAAAGTAATAAAGAAAGAAACTTTCTAATTAGACAGAAAAAAAGAAAGAAAAAAAAGAAAGAAAGAAGTTGTAAAGAAAATATAATGAAAAATATAGAAAGTAAACGTCAAATAAGAAAGAAAGAAAGAAAGAAAGAAACCTTCTAATTAGAAAGAAAGAAAGAAAAAAAAATAAACCTTCGAAATAAAGAAAACACCAATAAGAAAGAAAGAAAAAAAGAAAGAAAGAAAGAAACCTTCTAATTAGAAAAATAAGAATGAAAGAAAGAAAGATAGAAAGAAAGAAAAAGTTGTAAAGAAAATTTAATGAAAAATATAGAAAGTAAACGTTCAATAAGAAACAAAGAAAGAAAGAAAGAAAGAAAGAAACCTTCTAATTAGAAAGAAAGAGAGAAAGGAAAAGAAATAAACCTTCGAATTAAAGAAAACACCAATAAGAAAGAAAGAAAAACAGAAAGAAAGAAAGAAACCTTCTAATTAGACAAGAAGAAAGAAAGAAAGAAAAAAGAAAGAAAGAAGTTGTAAAGAAAATTTAATGAAAAATATAGAAATTAAACGTCCAATAAGAAAGAAATGAAAGAAAGAAAGAAAGAAAGAAACCTTCTAATAAGAAAGAAAGAAAGAAAGAAAGAAAGTGGGAAAGAAAGAGAGAAACCTTCTAATTAGAAAGAAAGAAAAACAGAAAGAAAGAAAGAAACCTTCTAATTAGACAAGAAGAAAGAAAGAAAGAAAAAAGAAAGAAATCTTCTAATTAGAAAGAAAAGAAGAAAGAAAGAGAGATAGAAATAAAGCAAAAGTTCAAAAGAAAATTTAATGAAAAATATAGAAAGTAAACGTCCAATAAGAAAGAAAGAAAGAAAGAAAGAAAGAAAGAAAGAAACCTTCTAATTCGAAAGAAAGAAATAAAGAAAAAAGAAAGAAACTTTCTAATTAAAGAAAACGTCCAATAAGAAAGAAAGAAAAAAAGAAAGTAATAAAGAAAGAAACCTTCTAATTAGACAGAAAGAAAGAAAGAAAAAAAAAGAAAGAAAGAAGTTGTAAAGAAAATTTAATGAAAAATATAGAAAGTAAACATCCAATAAGAAAGAAAGAAAGAAAGAAAGAAAGAAAGAGAGAAACCTTCTAATTAGAAAGAAAGAAAGAAAGAAAAAAAGAAAGAAAGAAACCTTCTAATTAGAAAGAAAGAAAGAAAGAAAGAAAGAAAGAAAGAAAAAGTTGTAAAGAAAATTTAAAGAAAAATATAGAAAGTAAACGTCCAATGAGAAAGAAAGAAAGAAAGGAAACTTCTAATTAGACAGACAGAAAAAAAGAAAAAAGAAAGAAACTTTCTAATTAGAAAGAAAGAAAGAAAGAAAGAAAGAAAGATTTAATGAAAAATAAAGAAAGTAAAAGTCCAATAAGAAAGAAAGAAAGAAAGAAACCTTCTAATTAGAAAGAAAGAGAGAAAGAAAGAAACCTTCTAAATAGAAAGAAAGAAAGAAAGAAAGAAAGAAAAAAGAAATAAACCTTCGAATTAAAGAAAAAACCAATAAGAAAGGAAGAAAAAAAGAAAGTAATAAAGAAAGAAACCTTCTAATTAGAAAGAAAGAAAGAAAGAAAGAAAGATAGAAAGAAAGAAAAAGTTGTAAATAAAATTTAATGAAAAATATAGAAAGTAAACGTCCAATAAGAAAGAAAGAAAGAAAGAAAGAAACCTTCTAATTAGAAAGAAAGAAATAAAGAAAAAAGAAAGAAACCTTCTAATTAGAAAGAAAGAAAGAGAGGAAGAAAGAAAGAAAGATAGAAAGAAAGAAAAAGTTGAAAAGAAAATTTAATGAAAAATATAGAAAGTAAACATCCAATAAGAAAGAAAGAAAGAAAGAAAGAAAGAAAGAAAGCAAGAAAGAGGGAAACCTTCTAATTAGAAAGAAAGAAAGAAAGAAAGAAAAAAAAGAAAGAAAGAAAGAAACCTTCAAATTAGAAAGAAAGAAAGAAAGAAAAGAAAAAGTTGTAAAGAAAATCTAAAGAAAAATATAGAAAGTAAACGTCCAATAAGAAAGAAAGAAAGAAAGAAAGAAAGAAAACTCCTAATTAGACAGAAAAATAGAAATAAAGAAAGAAAGAAAGAGAGAAACCTTCTAATTAGAAAGAAAGAAAGAAAGAAAGAAAGAAATCTTCTAATTAGAAAGAAAGAAAGAAAGAAAGAAAGAAAAAAAGAAAGAAAGAAACCTTCTAATTTGAAAGAAAGAAAGAAAGAAAGAAAGAAAGAAAGAAAGATAGAAAGAAAGAGAAAGTTGTAAAGAAAATTTAATGAAAAATATAGAAATTAAACGTCCAATAAGAAAGAAGGAAAGAAAGAAAGAAAGAAAGAAAGAAAGAAACCTTCTAATTAGAAAGAAAGAAAGAAAGAAAGAAAGAAAACTTCTAATTAAAGAAAACGTCCAATAAGAAAGAAAGAAAAAAAGAAAGTCATAAAGAAAGAAACCTTCTAATTAGACAGAAAGAAAGAAAGAAAGAAAGAAACCTTCTAATTAGAAAGAAAGAAAGAAAGACAGAAAGAAAGAGAGAAACCTTCTAATTCGAAAGAAAGAAAGAAAGAAAGAAAGAAAAAAGAAAGAAAGAAAGAAAGAAAGTAAGTTGTAAAGAAAATTCAATAAAAATGTAGAAAGTAAACATCCAATTAGAAAGAAAGAAAAAAGAAAGAAAGAAAAAAGAAAGAAAGAAAGAAAGAAAGAAAGAAAGATAGAAAGAAAGAAAATGTTGTAAAGAAAATTTAATGAAAAATATAGAAAGTAAACGTCCAATAAGAAAGAAAGAAAGAAAGAAAGAATGAAACTTTCTAATAAGAAAGAAAGAAAGAAAGAAAGAAAGAAACCTTCTAATTAAGCAAAACGTCCAATAAGAAAGAAAGAAAAAAAGAAAGTAATAAAGAAAGAAACCTTCTAATTAGACAGAAAGAAAGAAAGAAAAAAAAAGAAAGAAAGAAGTTGTAAAGAAAATTTAATGAAAAATATAGAAAGTAAACGTCCAATAAGAAAGAAAGAAAGAAAGAAAAAAGAAAGAAAGAAAGAAACCTTCTAATTAGAAAGAAAGAAAGAAAGAAAGAAAAAAGAAATAAACCTTCGAATTAAAGAAAACACCAATAAGAAAGAAAGAAAAAAAGAAAGAAAGAAAGAAACCTACTAATTAGACTGAAAGAAAGAAAGAAAAAAAAAGAAAGAAAGAAGTTGTAAAGAAAATTTAATGAAAAATATAGAAAGTAAACGTCCAATAAGAAAGAAAGAAAGAAACCTTCTAATTAGAAAGAAAGAAAGAAAGAAAGCTTCAAATAATTATGAAAGAAACAAAGAAAGGATTTTAGATTGAAAGAAAGAGAGCTTCAAATAAGAAAGAAAAAAACCTCATATAAGAAATAAAGAATGAAAGAAAAAAAGAATGAAATATTCAAAAAAATTCAGGAAAGAAAGAAAGAAGGACATATTCAAGAATGAAAGAAAGCTTAAATTTAGAAAAAAAAAGAAAGCTTCAAAAAACTATATAAATCAATCAATACCCTACAAATTAGAAAGAAAGAAAAAAAGAAAAAAAAAGAAAGAAAGAAAGAAAGAGAGAAAGAAAGAAAAAGAAAACATTAAATTTGAAAGAAAGAAGGAAAGAAAGAGAGAAAGAAAGAACGCGAGAAAGTTTCGAATAAAAAAGAAAGATACGAAAATTTGAAAGAAAGAAAGAAAGAAAGAATAAATGAAAAATCGAAAGAAGATTTAAATAAGAAAGAAACAAACAAAGAAACAAAGAAAGGAAGCTTCAAAAGAAGAAAAAAGAAAGAAAGAAGAAAAAAAGCTTTAATGAAAGAAAGAAAGAAAGCTTCAAGAAAGAAAGAAATAATGAAAGAACGAATGAATGAAAAAATGAAAGAAACATTGAAATGAGAAAGAAACAAACAAGCGAAGAAAGTGAGAAATCTTCAAAAAGAAAGAAAGAAAGAAAGAAAGAAAGGTTCAAATAAAGAAACAAACAAACCAAGAAAGACAAAAAGCTTCAAAAAGAAAGAAAGAAAAAAAAAAGAAAATATTGGAGGAAAGAAAGAAGAGAAATCAGAAAGAAAAAAACCTTCAAATTAGAAAAAAAGAAAGAAACTGTAAAACCAAACTGAAAGAAAGAAAGAAAGAAAGAAAGAAAGAAAGTAAGTTTCAAATAAGAAAGAAACAAACAAAGGAAGAAATAAAGAAAAGAAAGCTTCATATAAAAAAAAAACTAAGAAAATTCTAAAGTATCAACTGAAAAGAGAAATTTATAAAGAAATCGAAAGAAAAATAAAATAATAAAAAGCGAAAAAACAAAAAAAAAGCAAAAACCAGAGTTACAATAAAGGACGGCAATTTCAAAAAGAAAAACAAAAAAAGAAGACAATTTTCATGTGGAAACACAGAAAAAAATATCTAAATCTTATTTATGGAAATTAATTATAAGAAACATAAAAAGACGCTTTTTAAGTACAATAGAATTAACCCAAAAATTCTTTAAATAACTTGAATACTTTTTTCTTTTTTCTTTTCACGAGAAAATCTTATTTTTTGAAAAAACATTCACATCCACATATATCCGTAATATTATTTGCAATTCTCACGCTCACAACAAAACACCGAAATTCCTTATATATATATATATATATATGGACGAGACTGATTGCATTTCACATAGCACAAATACCCTTGGGAAAGGTATGAATTCAATTATTCTCCCTCCAGCTATGGGTAAACAGTAGGGCAGATTAGGTTCTTCAGCCTTGGTGGGGCAACTAGTCTAGGAGAAGGAAAACTCTGAATTCAAACCTTTTAAACTCCGCTGAAAAATTGACCTTATGTCATATCCTGCCCGAGTGGAGGGGTTGGTATATATATATATATATATATACACACACACACACACACACACACATATATATATATATTTGTTTGTGTATATGATATTCTACGATGTCGCAGTCCTGCAATACAACATGATGTGTTCCCCACTCTCTCAATATATATATATATATATATATATATATATATATATATATACGATGGCTTCACTTTTGATAGCTATTACACAGAAGTATAGAGGAGGGCGTGTCTCCTTTCCTTCGTTTGCTCCATTTTGCCCTTAATCCGTACTTTATAGCACTAAATTTTAAGCAAGGAGACATCAAGTACCATAAGAGTTTTATTCTACAGCCATAGCTGTCTGGGCTAGTGTGTGTATTTTTAGATGGATTGATGAATAGATAGATAGATAAATAGATATATAGATAGATAGAGCTTAAGATAGATAGATAGATAGATAGATAGAGAGAGAGAGAGCTTAAGATAGATAGATCTTAAGATAGATAGATAGATAGATAGATAGAGAGAGAGAGAGAGAGCTTAAGATAGATAGATCTTAAGATAGATAGATAGATAGATAGATAGATCTTAAGATAGATAGATAGATAGAGAGAGAGAGAGATCTTAAGATAGATAGATAGAGAGAGAGAGAGAGAGATCTTAAGATAGATAGATAGATAGATAGATAGATAGATAGATAGATAGAGAGATCTTAAGATAGATAGATCTTAAGATAGATAGATAGATAGAGAGAGAGAGAGAGATCTTAAGATAGATAGATAGATAGATAGATAGATAGATAGATCTTAAGATAGATAGATAGATAGATCTTAAGATAGATAGATAGATAGATAGAGAGAGAGAGAGAGAGAGAGAGAGAGAGATCTTAAGATAGATAGATAGATAGATAGAGAGATCTTAAGATAGATAGATAGATAGATAGAGAGAGAGAGAGAGAGATCTTAAGATAGATAGATAGATAGATAGATAGATAGATAGATAGAGAGATCTTAAGATAGATAGATAGATAGAGAGAGAGAGAGAGATCTTAAGATAGATAGATAGATAGATCTTAAGATAGATAGATAGATAGATAGATAGAGAGATCTTAAGATAGATAGATAGATAGATAGATAGATAGATAGATAGATAGATAGATAGAGAGATCTTAAGATAGATAGATAGATAGATAGAGAGAGAGAGAGATCTTAAGATAGATAGATAGATAGATAGATAGATAGATAGATAGATAGAGAGAGAGATCTTAAGATAGATAGATAGATAGATAGATAGATAGAGCTTAAGATAGATAGATAGATAATACACCGTAATAATGTTTTATTTCTTTACTTATCTATTTATTTCTTAAGTAATATATATATCAACACAGTATTATCATTATATCCTTTTACAGCAAAAACGGATATGTTCATATATTATTCATTGGCAAACTACAGAGCGTAGAAACCCTTAAGTCCCTTTCTGCATTCGGGCTTAATGGGTTAATTATTGTTTATATTTTTCTCTTAAATTGAAAACCAAACTTCAAATCGTAGGAAATAAATAAAGATATTTGCTGCATAAATTATTAGATTTTGAAGCAACAAATAGCCGACCTAATTTCAGTTAGTGAGTGTCACGAAATAGATGCAACCCATAAATATGATGATTCCTATTGCATCAAGTCATCTTTCATCATATCACTTCAGAAAGGTCAAACCAGATAACAAGGGCAGAAATTGATTGACTTTTACATTACCCAGTCGGCTGAGGCTGTAGAATACACCGACTGCACCTCTGCAGAGGGGTAAAACCCCACCCCCAAATGAGTTTCCTGGATATGACACTAAACAATCTGATGGTGGGGTTCCAGTAATGCTGGGGCTTTGGGTAATACGGAGCACCCCTTCATTGCCATTGTTCCCAGGTCCACTCTGTCCTGCACTAGTAGCATCTGATAGGGTCCTATCTATGGGTCAAATAGAATTAAGCTGCATACTTATGGTAAACTAAACAGCTTAAAATAGAAATGTTTTTGACTATTAAACCGTACTTACATTTAAACTGCGTGCTTATGCTAAGTGAATTATTTGAAATAGAACTGTTTTTTGACATTGAAACTGTACATGTACTAAACTGAATTGTTATATATAGAACTCCTTTGACATTAAACTGTGTGTAAACAAAATCTGTATTCATACTAAATTGAATTAGCATAATTAGAACTGTTTCACTAAACTGAATAGCTTCAAATAGAAACGTTTTTGACAATTAAACTGTGCTCTCACGCTATACTGAATTGTATGAAATAGAACTGATTTTTACATAAAAATGGATTTGGCGTTAAATAACCTGCAAAGGTTGATATGCCATGAAACCTAACCAACATCGTAAAAACCTTTTCAGACTCCCTCCGACAGAATCTCTCACCGCATCAACATTGTCAGTAAATCTTACAGTAGACTTCCTGCAAGATCTGGGATTCTCTGCCGACTTGTTAAGATTGTTTACTGACCTTGTGGCTTGAAAGTTGTGTACTCAATGATAGATTTTGCTTTCCTGCGAAATTTAGCTTGCCCAGTTTTGAATAATTTTGTCTCCAAATAAGTTGTAACACTAAATATTCACCCTCTCTTGTCCAAAGCATTGTGATTGGGAATTAATAGCTGTTATTGCTTACTATTTTCAAATCTGAGACAGGAAAAAGCACAACATTATTATTAGTAGAGTTATTAGCAAACAAATGGGACCCATGTATACTGAGACATCTAATATATATCATCATCATCATCATAATGTGCCGCTACCACGGATATCCCAGACCCTCTCTCGCCACTTCTCCCTATCATTCATCGCCTCCAGAAGGTCTTCAGGGCTACATCCCGTATCCTCACATAGCTGCTGTATGTATGTTCGAGCTGGTCGTCCTGCTTTTGCTCGGCCATATGCGGGAGTCCATAGGAGTACATCACTTATGAGCTCGTCCTTGCTTCTCTAGCATGTCTGGTTAGTCTAACTTGGATAGTTTTCGTGGTGGGAGGCAGGTGGCCGTATAGTTGGTGCCTTGTGGGGTGTTGCCGCCAGGACTTGTTCAATATTGCTCGCAACATTCTTGTGTAATTGCCGTCTAGTTTCTTCTCCAGCCGTTTTGTTAGCGTCCAAGTAGTGCATCCATATAGCAGTATCGATACGACCGCTGCCTGGAAGAAACTGCGTTTCATTTTCTCGGTCAGGTCTGATTTCCATATGATCGAAAGCCTATCGATAATGCACTCCTCTTATATATATATATATATATATATATATATATATATATATATATATCATTTACGTATATGTATTTAGGTATATATGCATATATATACATACAGGTATATATATATATATATATATACACACACACATATATATACTCTAACGCACATTATACATACATATTACAGTGACATATACATATGCACTCACTTGTAAATACATGTACACATATATACACACACATGTACATACATATACATACGTGTACTGGGTGTCTCAAAATAGATGCAACCAATTAATATGATAATGATTTATTACTGAGATAAGCACAATGGCGGTCATTTGGAATACGTCCTGTAAAAATGCATCTTTTTAGCTTGAGATATCAAATCTACGTTTTTTTTATTTGTTATTTTATTAGCTTCCAGGATATGCAATCTTTTTTTGTTGAGTTTTTTTGTCTCTCAAATAAATCATTATCATATTAATGAGTTTTATATACTTTAAGACACTTTTGAATGATTTTTTGTCCAAATAAGTAGAGAAACAAAATACCTTACTCTGTTCTCTAAGGCATTGTGATCGAGGATTAATAGTTTGGTTAGGTTTCTTTGTTTAATGGTATATCAACCTTTGTAGGTTATTTAATGCCAAAGCCATTCTACTAGAAGAACAGTAGTGGTACTATTTAACCCATAGCTGGGAGGATAAGGGGGTTCATACATTTTCCAAGGGTATTTGTCCGAAAGTGAACGTAATAGAACGACTGGAGAACGAACTCGTTTACTACGATTCCGCAGTCCATCGCTTTAACCATTACACCACGAGGACACCTCCGATTAATGATTGGTATAGTATACTATTTCCAAAGCTAAAACAAAAAGGAGTACAACCTTATTATTACTAGAGTTATTAGCGATCACATGGAAAAAATGCCACAGAAACGTAAAGAATGCTTCAGATTGCTTTTCGAGCATCTTGCATGAATCGAGCATCAGTTCTTGAGTGGCATAAGAGATTCAAGGAAGGCAGAGAGTACGTGAAGGATAATGAGAGGTGTGGGAAGAATAAGGAAGTCAATACATCAGAGTCGATTGGCCAAAGGGTTAGGGTTAGGGTTACTCTGTTGAGGTTTTAAGGTAGTTCAGGAAGAGATTCCGTCGGAAGAGGCCAGCACTCTTCAAATCGGGTCATTGGCATTTCCACCAGGACAATACACCAGTCCCAACTCCATCCTTGTCACTGACCAAGATGGGCATCAAGACAGTTCCTCAGCGTCCCTATAGTCCAGACCTTGCTCCCTGTGACTTTTGGTTATTCCCTAAGCTCAGAGGATGTCGTTATGAGACAATTGAGAAGATGAAAGAGGCTGTGACGAAGGTCATTTACACGCTCACACAAGAGGACTTCCATGGGGCCTTGCAGAAAATGTTGGAACTGTAGAACAAGTCCATTGCAGCCGGAAGAGATTACTTCGAAGGGGACTAGAGTTTCATCTATGTACTATCAATAAAAGTGCCCATACGAAAAAAGTCTGGAAATTTATCGTAAGCACCTCGTATATTGAGACACCCTATATTAATTGGCTGCATATATTCTGAAACAGTTTTAAGTCTTTTTTTTTTCTCAAAATAAGTAGCGCGGTAAAACATTTTTACCTCTCTTGTCCAAGGCATTGTGATTAAGGATTAATAGTTTTTATTATATACAATTTTCAAATCTGAAACAAAAAAAGAATATTATTAATAGAATCATTAATAGTCATCTGGGTACCATATATATTTTGCCCAGTCGGCTTGGCTGTTGATTATACCGACTACCGACTGCATCTCTGCTGAGGGATAAGACCCCCACCCAACGAGTGTCCCTAATATGACACTAAACACTAAGCAAGTGAGGTTCCAGTAATGCTAGAGCTTTGGGGAATGCGGAGCACCATTTTATTTCTATCACTCCCAGGTCCAATATGGCTTGGATTGGTAGCAACTGATAGGGTCTTATCTATGATGCTAAACTGAATTGTAAGAAATGGAATTGTTTTTGTATGCTAAACTGTATTATTTTAAATAGAACTGTTTTTAACATTGAAATTGAACTCACACTAAACTGAATTGTTTGAAATAGAAATGTTTTGACAGCTAACTGTGCGTAAACACAATCTATACTTACACTAAATTGAGTTGTTTGAATTAGAACTGTTTCAGTAAACTAAATAGCTTAAAAAAGAAATGTTTTTGACGATTAAACAGTGTACTCATGCTAAACTGAATTGTTTGATATAGAATCGATTATTTGTGTAAAAATGGATTTGGCATTAAATAACCTACAACGATTGATGTGCCATAAAACTCAACAAATCAAACCAAATCAAACCCATGTATTTTGAGACACTTTGTACTTTGTTGATTCAAATTCTTGATTAAAAGTCATATCATGTTATTAATCATTGATATATTTAGTCGGAGTGAGAGCAAGTTATCCCAAGTCTCTTAGACTCTTCGAAGTATTCTAGCCGATTTTAACAGTCGTGTAGTGTGGGTGGTCTGGATTCTTCCTTTGATCTCCAGATCCCTAAGACTATTTTCTTAGTTCCTTGGAAATGTTCTAACGGTTCTATTAACGATTCATCTTTATGTTCCATAGTTTTTTTTTCGTTCTTTAGCAAGGTTTAAGTACTTTTCAAGCTTTCCGCTTTCTTTTATTTTCACTCTGTGGTCCAGTGACAAGTTCTTCTTTTTCGTTTTATCTAAAATTTTGTCCAGTCTTTAAGGAGATATTAGGTTTATCTGATTTACCAAAAGAATTTTATGCACCGTACTTTCTTGGACAGCTATGGTTTGTACATATACCATTTGTCTGCATGGTCAAATTTTAATCTTTTACACAATTCCCAGTACATCACCTTTCCAACCCATCCATATCTACACTTGTGTTCTTTTTGCGTCTGGCTTGATGAATTATCTTTCTATGTGATTAACAGTTACTTGTTGGATGTTGACTTAAAAACTTCCTTTGACACCTGTCAATGCAGAAGCGGATACTGGGAACAAAAATAAGAGGAAATGCACTTGGTACCTAAAGTAAACAGACCGCATCTTTTCTAGGCGTAAATGCTACATAAACAGCGTGAGATGCAGGCTACAAGGAGATGTGTCCTTGTGCAGTGTGAAGTGGGGGAAGCTGCAGAGTTCTACTGGTACGATAAAGTCCACAATTTGTCAGGTTCTCTTTTTTGTTGACTATCACTAGGTCTGGTGGTCTGGCCGAGATCAGGTGATCCATTTGTATCTCAAAATCTCTAAGATTTTGTGCGTCTCATTTTCCTGGACGGATTCTGGGTTGTGCATATACCCTTAGTTCGTATGGTCAAATTTAAATTTCTTTCCCAAACCCCAGTAGATCACTTTGCCAACCCTGCCTTATACACTTTTGAACGAGCTTACTACATTCGCTTATTATGTGATTAATCGTTTCATCTCTATTACCACATATTATTATTTATATTTTACTCATTAGAGTTTTTCACCTCAGTGTTAGCTGATGGTCTTTCAATTGAGTTTGAGTGACAGCAAGTCTCCTCAAGTCTCCAGGACTCTTCTCAGTATTATGGCCGTTCTCAATAATCCTGTAGTCTCCACACGTCCGCCAACTTCCCAAGTCCTCAAGTCCCTTTAATAATACTTTAGTTACTGTACCAAAAGCACCAATCACAATTGGTATAATTGTCACCTTCATGTTCCACAGTTTTTTTCAATTCCAGAGCAAGGTCAAGGTACTTATCCTTCTTTTCACATTCATTCAGTTTTATTCTGTGGTCATCCGGAACAGCAAAGCTGACAATTTTGCATATTCTCTTTTTTTTTTTTTTTGTCGTCAGCCAGGACAGCTGAAACTGTACTTACTCTAAACTGAATTGTTTGAAATAGAAATGTTTTGACAGTTAACTGTGCATAAACACACTCTATACTTACACTAAACTGAGTTGTTTGAATTAGAACTGTTTTACTTAACTAAATAGCTTAAAATAGAAATATTTTTGACAATTAAATGGTGTAATCATGCTAAACGGAATTGTTTAAAATAGACCCGATTATTTGTGTAAAAATGTATTTGGCATTAAATAACCTACAACGATTGATGTGCCATAAAACTCAACTGATCAAACCAAACCAATTTTGAGACACTTTATACTTTGTTGATTCAAATTCTTGAATAAAAGTCATATCATGTTATTAATCATTGATATGTTTAGTCAGAGTGACAGCAAGTCTTCCCAAATCTCTTAGACTCTTATTTGCAAGTTCTTTTTTTTTGTTGATTATTATTAGGTCTGGTCTTCTGGCTGAGATTAGGTGATCCGTCAGTATGTCAAAGTCCATTAAGAGTCGATAAATTTCTTGCACATTTTCCAGAGGATCACCTTGCCCACCCATTTGTATCTAGTCTTATACTCCTTCTGTGCTAATTTGCTCCATTCGCTTATTATGTGATTGATAGTTTCATCTCTGTCACCACATAGCCTAAATTACCTATTTTGTTGCGTCTCGCTTTGATTTGATTGGTTTTCATGGCGTTTTTTTTTTTTTTTTGTGGTGCTGTTAGGAGAGATTCTGTTTATCTCTTAAAGTTTCCTTTTCTTAGTCAGATCCAACTTTTGCCGAGTGAGATGTTCTTTATTAGTTGTTTAAAACGCCCATATTTTTTTTCTTTCCATTTTTGTTACCTTGTTATTGTCATTCTGTTGTCGATCGTATTGTCAGTATCGTTTCTGATGGCTGTAATCAGTCCTTGTTTGTGTTTTTCTATGTAGTCTTCGAGTCGTTGTATCGATGCGTCAACGCTGTCTTTACTGCTGGCAAGTCCTCTTCCTCTCTTTTTCCTCGATACATATAGTTTGTCATTGTCGTCTCTGGGATGTAATGCCTTATGCATTGTCATTAGTTTTCTTGATCTTTGATCCATTTGTTTAAGTTCATCTCTGGTCCACTTCAGAGAGGGTCCCGAATATCTAACGAGTGCTACAGCCCAGGTATTTATTCCATTGATAAGCTTTCTCTAGTAGTTTTCTAGTTCTCCAGAGATATTCTTTTTTGAATTTTGTCTTTCATTTCCATTTGTTTGATGGTGTCAGCCTCAAAAGATGCCCAAGTATTTGTATGTTTCCTTTTCTCCGAGCGTTCTAATCTTGTCTTGTTTTGGTAATTCCATTACATTAGTTAGATGTCGTTTGCCACTTTTATTTGCAACTATATTTTTCTATGCCAAATTCCATTTCTATGCCCTGACTGTATATTCTAACAGCGTGTATTAGAATTTCCAGTTCTTTTTCATTTTTTTGCAATTAGTTTGATGTCATCCATGTATATTAAGTGATTGATCTTTTCCTGCGATCTACTAAGTTTGTATCCGACCGTGTATTTTCTGAGTAAGTGGTTAAGTGGCATCTCCCTGGAAGATACCGCTTTGGATCTTTGTTTCAGCTAAGCTTCTTCCTCCTGCTGTCAATCTCACTCTCCAGGTTTTCATGGTTTTGTCGATAAGATTTATGACTTCATGTGATATTTTGAGGTAGTTTATTATCCAGCTATGCGAAACTATATCATATGTTTTTTTGTAGTCAATCCAGGCAATAGCTAGTTTTTTCCGTCTGGTCTTGCTCTCATTTAGGATGTGTTGATCTATGTAAAGTAACTCTGCTGTCCCTCTGTATCCTTTGCAACATCGATGTATATATATATATATATCCGATTTTGATAGTTTGATGTCATCCATGTACATTAAATGATTGATCTTTTCTTGCAATCCACTAAGTTTGTATCCGGCTGCGCATTTTCTCAGTATGTGGTTAAGTGGCATCATGGTAATTAGGAATTGTAACGGGGATAAAGCATCTTCATGAAAAATACCTCTTCAGCTAATGTTATGGAATAGCCGAGGGATTACGGTTCATGCCTTTGAGTTTAGTTAGGCTGAGAACCTTTCGGCTCAGCACATGGGTTAGTTAGGTGCAACATTGAGGCAGGTGTTAACGCGCGCGCGGGTGGATGGAGGTATCACTCAGATGTCATAATAGTCCGAGACAAAACTGTGTGACAGGGTGCGAGTGACGTCACGCACCGGAAGTGCGCAGAGGTTTCTGAATATTTGAACAAAGTTAGAGAGTTGGGTACGAGACGCCAAACGAGAAGAATCGACTTTTGGAGCTCGCAGACTCGAGGCGAACTTGCGCTCTATGGGGGCCGCACGAGATGAGGGCCAAATGAATAAGGCAGCATAAAAGATTGTGTCTCTCCTCCTTACGTCAAAACCTTTAACTTTAAGTTAATAAAAAGGTTTCTTACCGGAACAAGAAGTCGTTACGTGTTTTCGAATTCCGAGATTCCTATGTTCTTTATATGTTCTATCGTAATGAACATTATATGTCCATTTCGCACATGGCCATATTCGTGTAGATGGCTATGTAACACTAAGCCTCTTTCTCTTACTGACAATTCCACTCTCGAGGTTTTCATGGTTTTGTCAATAAAGTTTATAACTTCATGTGACATTTTCTATATTTTGAGGCTGTTTTGCGGAACCATATAATGTCTTTCTGCAGTCAATCCAGGCCATAGCAAGATTTTTCCATCTGGTGTTGCTCTCATATAGTATGTGTTCATCTATTATTATCATTATTATTGATATTTCTATTTACTAATAAGAGTTTTTTTTTACATCAGCGTAAGGTGATGGTCTTTCACTGGAGTTTTAGTGACTCCAAGTCTCCTCAAGTCTCCAAGACTCTTCTCAGAATTCTGTCCGTTCTCTATAATCCAGTAGTTCGGATGGTCTCCACTCGTCTGCCAACCTCCAACTCCTCCAGTCCCTTTAGTAATCCTTTAGTTACTGTACCAAAAGCACCAATTACAATTGGTATAATTGTCGCCTTAATGTTCCATAGTTTTTTCAATTCCCTAGCAAAGTCGAGATACTTGTCCTTCTTTTCACATTCTTTCAGTTTTATTCTGTGGTAAACCAGGACAGCAAAGTCGACGATTTAGCATATTCTCTTTTTTTTTTTTTTTGTTGATTATTATGTGGTCTGGTCTTGTGGCCGAGATTAGGTGATCCGTGTGTATGTCAAAGTCCCGTAGGAGTTTATGTGTGTCATTTTCTAGGACAGGTGAAGGTTGTGCATATACCATTTGTTGGTATGGTCAAATTTAGATTTCTTGCACATTTTCCAGTGCCATCCAAATTGTGTCTAGTCTTATATTCCCTCTGTGCTAATTTGCTGCATTCGCTTATTATTATTATTACTATTATTTCTTGCGAGTTTTTCACGCCAGCAGAAGATGATGGTCTTTCAGGGGAGTCTGAGCAAAAGCAAGTCTCCTCATGTCTACTAGACTCTAATAAATATTCTGGTCGATTATATAAATTCTATAATTTGTTCTCGGTTTAACCCCTGAATTTCAACTCTTCCCGTACCCTTATTATTATTATTATTATTATTATAATTATTCACTAAACTACCCTTCTCAACGGCTGCATCTCTGCTGAGGAGTAAGACTCCTCCAAAGAGTGTCTTCTGGCCAAGTCAACTAGGGCTGCAGAATACACCGGCTGCATCTCTCCAGAGGAGTACAACACCCTCACCCAACGAGTGTTCTGCATATGACATTAAATAATCTGATGGTGAGGCTTCAGTAATGCTGGAGCTTTGGGGAATAGGGAGTACACATTTATAGCAATCGCTCACAGGCCCAAATTGGCTCAGAGTGGTAGCACTTGATAGGGTCCTATCTCTGGGTGGAATAGAAATAAACTGTGTGCTTAACTGAATTGTTTGAAATAGAACAGTTTTTACATTTAAACTACGTACTTATACTGAACTGAAATGTTTGAAATAAACTGTATTTATGTAAAAAAATGGATTTGGCATTAAATAACCTACAATGACATATATATATATATATATATATACGAGGATCATTGAATAAGTTTCCAGACTTTTTTTTCATATGGACACTTTTATTGATTGTACACATATGAAACTCTAGTCCCCTTCGAAGTAATCTCCTCCGGCTGCAATGGACTCGTTGTACCGTTCCAACATCTTCTGGAAAGTCCTATGGAAGTCCTCTTGTGTGAGCGTGTAAATGACCTTCGTCACAGCCTCTTTCATCTTCTCAATTGTCTCATAACGACAACAAGTTTTAGGTTGAGCTTAGGGAATAACCAAAAGTCACAAGGAGCAAGGTCTGGACTATAGAGAGGCTGAGGAACTGTCTTGATGCCCATCTTGGTCAAATAGTCTGTAGTAAGGATGGAGTTGTGGACTGGTGTATTGTCCTGCTGGAAATGCCAATGACCCGATTTGAAGAGTGCTGGCCTCTTCCCAAGGAATCTATTCCTGAACTCCCTTAAAACCTCAACATAGTAACCCTAACCTTAAACCTTTAGCCAATCAACTCTGGTGTTCTGACTTCCTTACTCCTCCCACACCACTCATTATCCCTCACATACTCCTTGACTTCCTTGAATCTCTTATGGTACTCAAAAACTGATGCTCGATTCATGCAAGATGGTCTAAAAACATTCCGAAGCATTCCATACGTTTCTGTGGCATTTTTTCCAAGTTTAAAACAGAATTTTATTGCATATCGTTCTTCTAAAGTGTCAGATTGCATTTTGGAATTCAGGCTTTAGTAGGGTGTATTCCAATTGCTGCTGTAGCTGTTCATTTAAATCTGAAATCATAAAAATTGGTCAGTCATCTCATAAGATGTATAGCAATAACATACTGAATTTTCAAGAGTCAACGACAATTTTAAATGCCTGTACAAAAAGGTGTGTAAACCTATTGCATGTACCACGTATATATATATATATATATATATATATATATATATATATATATATATATATATATATATAATAAAGATAGAGAGCGGGAAGTGAGAGAGCGTGGGGAGCAACAAACAGAATTTCGGAAGAAGCAAAAGTAGAGAGAGATTATACATATATATATATATATAGAGAGAGAGAGAGAGAGAAAGAGAAAGAGAGAGAAGAAGAAGAAGAAGAAGAAGAAGAAGAAGAAGAAGAAGAAGAAGAAGAAGAAGAAAGAGATAAATAGTAAGAGATCAATGCATTGATAGTTCCACCCTTTCATGACGGAATATTAAATAGACCAAAGAAATTAACGAATTTTTCTTGAGGTACTCGGAATATAATAAACGAACAACAGGGATATTTATAAATAACGTTTTTTACATAATCATTTGTTTGCAAGAATTATGCAGTTTCAAATATCCCTTGCTATGTATAACAAGTACACACAAGAGTGGATCTGGGAGTAATGGCAATGAAACCCTGAGTCATCACCCAATGCCGTTCACTACCATGTCCAGGAAACACAACTAAAGAGATGGGAATAGTGATGACAAAACCTTTGGGAAGACCGCTGGCGATATGACACAGGGATCGACTGATTCATGCCTTTTCTAAAGACATTGCCTTCTGAATGTAAAATTGGTGCGTTAACGTGCTGATATAAATTTACGTATGCACGTTTGCGCGCACCAATAAACAAATGCGTACACATACGCACATACACTTACATATATATTTGTACACGGACTAAATGGCATCTCATACGTGTTAATAAAAAAATTCAGGGTGAGAAGTTTATTTTATTTTATTTTTTTTCCTCCGCTATTAATTCGTTAATGATAGCCGCTGGTCAGATAATTGCCGGCACCCAACTTCTCACTCGTTATGTAGGTGAGAGCTAACTTAAATCGTTTTGTTGGAAGTCGATGAGAATGTCAAGTGGAAAGGAATTTATCACTGCTTAAATAAATTATAAACTCTTGGATTTTTTTTTCTTTTAGAAAATGTCCTTTATGTTGATTTTTAAATTCAAAGCTTTTTATCCGCCATTTTTCTTTTTTAACAATCCGAAATTTCTTTTTTTATTTCCTGATTTAACTTCTTTTGTTTTATTTTATTTTAATGTTTCAGATTTAAACTTTATTTTATTTCTTTTATTTTCTCAATTAATTTTTTTAAATTCATAATTATCATTCTTTCTTTGTGATATTCAGCTTTATTTTATTTGTTTAATTTCCTTTCTTTTCTTTTTAATTCCAAACGTTTGAGGATGATCTCGTGGTGTAATGGTTAAAGCGATGGACTGCAGAATCGTAGTAAACGAGTTCGTTCTCCAGTCGCAAATATCCTTGGTAAAGGTATGAACCCCCTTATCCTCCCAGCTATGGGTAAAATAATACCACTACTGTTCTTCTAGGAGAATGGCTTTGGCATTAAATAACGTACAAAGGTTGATATGCCATTAAACAAAACAAAAAAACCCCCAAATCTTTCGTTCTTTCAAATTTTGAAAAAAATCTCCCCAGTTCTTCGTTCATTTTTCTTTTTCTTCTAAAGTTTTTTTTACTATTTCTTTCATCAACCTTTAAATCTTTCATTCTTTCTTTGTTATATGTATCTTTTTAAATCATTTTTTATTTTCTTTTTCCAAAATCTTAAATTCCAAGCTGAATTTCCTTCTTTTTCGACTAATGTTAATTCTTTACTGTTGATATTCACACCATTTATAAACCTTTCATTCTTTGTTTAGTTTTTGATTATGTCTTAATATTTTTTTCTTGCCTCCATCTTCTTATTTCCTTCATTTTTTCCCCTTCTTTTGGCAAACTGTGATATCGTAGTAAGCTAATTCTATTCGTGCAGTTATTTTCACTTTCGAATCAACTATGTAAACGTAAGAACACTCTTCTTTCCTCCGCCAGCTCTGGTTTAAATAATACCACTACAGTCCTTCTAGAAGGATGGCTTTAACTTTAAATGATCCATTGGCCCAGTCGGCTTGGGCAGTAGAACACACCGACTGCACTTCTGTTGAGCGGTAAGACCCCACCGACGAGTGTTATGGATAGGACATTGAACAATCTGATGGTGAGGTTTCAGTGATGCTGATGCTTTTGGGAATGCGGGGCACCCCATTATTGCCAGCGTTTCTAGGTCCAATCTGGCTCGGAGTAGTAGCATCTGATAGGGGCTTATCAATGTGTCGAATAGAATTGTTTGAAGCTTCAAATGAAATTGAATTGTTTGAAGTAGAACTGTTTAATCATTTTAATTGTGTATATCTAGAACATATGTTTACAAATCATATATTGAATATATGTGTAAAAACAGGATTTGGCATCAAATAACCCATGAAGGTATATATGCCATTAAAATAAACAAACCAAACCAAACCAAAAATACATCATCCTCCTAATTTTAATTATATATATATATATATATATATATATATATATATATATATATATATATATATATATTTAAATAAATTATCAATGGTTAACAACTTATTGATCCCAAGGAAGACATATAGGCCAAGGGAATGTGTGGGCATGTTTATTATTAAAAAATATATGATATGCCATTAAAACAAACAACCGAAACCAAAAATACATCAACTTCCTAATTTTGATAATAATTATATATATATATATATATTGGAAACAAGAGTGGGTTCAAGTCTCATTGAGTACCCCATTAAAAAGGCCTTGTGCCATATATGCTCGCTGACGAAAGTAACAAGCATATATATATATATATATATATATACTTTCATTAAGAAAAAAACAACGAAACCAATCACAAAGGATTATAAATTTATTTCCATCCTGTTACGCATTTTTGAAATTTTCAAAAACACGAAAAAAAATTAACAGGACTTCATCAGATCAATTAGATAAAAAAAACTAGAGTAGACACATGAGAGTGGGAGGGGATAGAAGAGTGAGAGGGGATAGAAGAGGGGTGAAGAGTTATCTCTTCATTAAGCCCACTTCCGTTTTAAATTTAAATTTTCGGTTGGCAATGTAGTAAATTTATTTTAAAACAATTCTTTTTAAATTAATTTTACATATAGACTTAAATTACAGATATTTCTAATTAGATTTAAATTTTAATTAATAATCTCACGTAAAGATGCCGTAATAGATATATTAAAACAAAAACAAATATTTAATTTACTTAAATATTTTAAAATTTCAAAAATTTCAAAAATATTTAGAGGGCATTAATCAGTTACATTTTTTATGCGTAGTACATATATATTATATGCTTTTTCATAATTTTCTATCTAATAATTTATTATATTTATTCTCAAAATTAACTCTAATTCTCAAATAAATTTATGCTTTATAAATAAATTTTTTACTTGTTTAATTATTTATAGTTTAAATTTGGCCCTATGTCTACACCTGGCTATTAGTTCATTTCTCTTATTTAGTAAAATTTTTGGCTCAGGAAAAAGCAAAATGTGGATCTTTTCTTCAAGACATAGATAGCACCTACTATCGAAAGATTTTGGGGTACTAGATCTTTTCAATATGGACCATTGAATGTCAGGGGTTAACCCTTTATTTTTTAATCCCCAATAATGTTTTGATAGAGCAGTTTGATTTCTTTGATGCTCATGGGAAAAGGAATATTTATGATTTCCGTACCTAATCTTGAAATTAGTAGAAGAAACGCCAATATAATATTTCTTATCACTTATGTCCTCTTTTGGATAAATAATAGCTTGATATACTACGTTATCTAAACTACACAAGCCATTCATTGGACAATCACTTTGAGATTTACAATTACATTCTATTTTTTTACTATTAATATTATTATTATTTACTCGGTTATGAAATTTATTAATTAATTCATTATTATGGCTATTTATTATTTGAGAAATATTATTAGTGCAAGAATAACTTATTTTCAAGGTTTTCCTGTTAAATATTTTATGCAATATATTATCTTGTTTAAAATGTTTATCTATCAGTCTCAAAAAATATTTACCTACATCTATATTGGCTAGTTTACAAAAAGGGGGGTTAAACCATATAATTTTCCTTTTTCTATTTTTATTTTTTTGAACGTAATTATTATTTTCTTTAGTAAATTCAGTTGTTATATTTTGTTTTAAATACCTAAAATCCTCCTTAAAACCACTATTTTTAAGGGCTTCTATATATCTCTTACTACTCTCTTTGAAAATCTTTTCATTTGTAGATAGCTTACCTATTCTTAAATTTACTGCTTTTGGGATTTGCTTGATTATATTTTTAGGGTGATTTGAATTAACATTAATGTACGATGGGTTCTGATTGGGTTTTATGAAAGGTTTATAGGAATTATTAGATAGATCTAAAGTTACATCCAAGAAATTGGCTATTTTAATATTAGATGAGATTTCTATTTTAAATCCCAAAAACTTAAAAGCCCTTATAATCCTCTTTTGTATGCTAGAGCTAAGAGGGTCATTACTATTTGGGATATATAATAACCCATCATTATGATAAAGACCTACTTGTTGAGGACTAATGATTCTAGTGAGCATATCTAATATATATAATCCTACAAGGTCTGCTATTTGGGAGGAATCATACCCCCCCATTGGAACGTCAAAGTTATCTAATCCATTTTTTACCCAAGTTGAATCGTTATTTTTTAAAACAGTTTTCCTACAAGCTAATATTATTTCGTATTGTTCAATAGTTATATCTATATATTTACGGGCATAGTTAATGCTATCTATTAAAATATTTTTTGTTATGGAAGGATAGAAATCGATGATGTCAAATTGTATAAAAGTAGCTTTACTCTTATTTTTTATCCTTCTAAACCATTCAATGGTCTCATAAGAATTCTCCCAAAGATTGCAATGGTTAGCCTTTTTTACACTATTGACAATATTTTGGATAATAAACTTAGATATCCTACCTAACTCTGTTTTAGAGGGGTTAATCAGTCTGGTTGGCAATTTATTTTCAAAATTTGGTTTATGATCCTTAAATAGAATATAAGCATCTATCTTTTTAAATTTTCCTAACCTATCCTCAATTTGCAATCTACTAGCAAAATTAGAAGTATCCTTATTTATTTGTTCAATAGTATTATTATAGTCTATTTTATAATTATTAGTAATATTGCTCTTTAAAATTTCTTGATATTTAGAGGGTTTAATTTTATATATATTTTTTGATTTATCTGACTTCACCCATATATAATTAGACTTTTTTACTTCCTTTATATCTTGGCTTAATTTCATTTGAAAATTATTACGTACCTTCTTAAATTTAACAATTTTAATTAATTTAAATAAGTCCGTTTCAAACGAGTCTAGTAGTCTGTTATTTGGAGGAGTATTTTGAGATTTGAGGTTATAAACGTCTTTCTTGACATCGTCAGTATTTTTACATGAATCCAAGTAGAAAAAGGCCTTCCACCGCAATCTTTTGACGAAATCCACAATTTTCTCTGTCAAAGCCAATTGAAAAACATGGTAAGATGGAAAAGGGATATTTTTCAGTGAATATTCCGGAGTATAGTTATCCATTTCTGAGTTGGTAGGGTTTCGGATGATTTTTAAAATATTTAAGTAAATTAAATATTTGTTTTTGTTTTAATATATCTATTACGGCATCTTTACGTGAGATTATTAATTAAAATTTAAATCTAATTAGAAATATCTGTAATTTAAGTCTATATGTAAAATTAATTTTAAAAGAATTGTTTTAAAATAAATTTACTACATTGCCAACCGAAAATTTAAATTTAAAACGGAAGTGGGCTTAATGAAGAGATAACTCTTCACCCCTCTTCTATCCCCTCTCACTCTTCTATCCCCTCCCACTCTCATGTGTCTACTCTAGTTTTTTTTATCTAATTGATCTGATGAAGTCCTGTTAATTTTTTTTCGTGTTTTTGAAAATTTCAAAAATGCGTAACAGGATGGAAATAAATTTATAATCCTTTGTGATTGGTTTCGTTGTTTTTTCTTAATGAAATTATTGCTCTGTATAATTGGTACATTGAGCTCTTTACCAGGAAGATTTAAATATTCATTCACGAATAATTTCTTGTCCTGATGGAATTACTCCTAACTCCGGTTTAACTGGACTAAGTATTCTATATATATATATATATATATATATAACGCGTATGTAAGAGCAAAATAAATAAATTCAAAAAATTCAAATCTCTTCGTGGACCATCCTATTTTAAAATATATCCTTATTCTTTCTTTGGACCTACTACAACCTTCTTTTATATAGAAATATAACATAATATAATATAATATAATATATTGATGAACAAAATAATGGAAACATCTAGAATCTTAGTAACATAATTTTGAAACTCCAATGGAACGATCGAACATTTGTTATGTTTATTTTTTTTAATTTATTTTTGATTTTTCTCGTATCTAATTAAAATTGTTTTCTTTTTACAGATATTATGAGAAAAAATTCATCAAAATTCCTTATATGTATTAGACTTCAAAAGAAGTCAAATTATTTGTGCTCGTATGATAGGAGCTAGTATAAAAAATCACTGGGTTATTTGGTATAGCAAGGGGTACTGTCACGAAAGTAATGATAGCATTTAAGAAAGAAAGAAGAACATCGTCACTAAAGCAAGACTCTGGAAGAAAGAGAAAACTCTCTGATGGACACCGCCGGGCTCTTACACGGATTGTCAGGAAGGGTCACAAGAATACACCTGAGAAAATTACAGCAGAGCTTAATGATCCACTTGAGAACCCAGTTTCCTCAAAAACTGTGAGAAGGGAGTTGAACAAAGGCGAATTTCACTGGAGGGATACAATCAGAAAAAAATATTAAAATAAATCTGTTTAAAATTTGTTGGTGTTTCCATAATCTTGTTCAATCTATGTCTATGTATGCAATGTCTTTTTCTAATCTTTGCGCTAAGTGCAGTATAAGTCTTCATTAATTATTAGATTAGAGAATATACGAGGTGCATACGATGTTTCCATACTTTTTTCGTATGGGCATTCAAAATTTTCGGAGACTCTTAAAAATTCACTATGTTATTTCTATACATCTTATGAGATGACTGACCAATTTTTATAATTTCAGGTTCAAATCAACGGCTACAGTAGCAATTGGAATACAACCTACTAAAGCCTGATTGTCACAGCTGGTGAATTTCAAAAATGCAATCTGACACTTTAAAAGAACGATATGCAATAAAATTCTGTTTTTCACTGGGAAAAAATGCCACAGAAACGTATGGAATGCCTCGGACTGCTTTTCAACCATCTTGCATGAATCGAGCATCAGTTTTTGAGTGGCATAAGAGACTCAAGGAAGGCAGGGAGTCTGTGAGGGATGAGGAGAGGTGTGGAAGGAGTAAGGAAGTCAATACACCAGAGTTGGTTGGCCAAAGGGTTAGGGTTAGTGTTCGGGATACTATGTTGAGGTTTTAAGGTAGTTCAGGAAGAGATTCCGTCGGAAGAGGCCAGCACTCTTTAAATCGGGCAAGTGGCATTTCCACCAGGACAATACACCAGTCCACAACTCCATACTTGTCGAGACAATTTGACCAAGATGGGCATCAAGACAGTTCTTCAGCCTCCCTTGCTCCCTGTGACTTTTGGTTATTCCCTAAGCTCAGAGGCTGTCGTTATGAGACAATTGAGGAGATGAAAGAGGCTGTAACGAAGGTCATTTACACGCTCACACAAGAGGACTTTCATGGGGCCTTCCAAAAGTTGTTGGAACGGTAAAACAAGTGCATTGCAACCGGAGGAGATTAATTCGAAGGTGAGTTGAGTTTCATGTGTGTACTATCAAAAGTTGCCATACGAAAAAAAGTCTGGAAACTTATTTAATGATCCTCGTATGTCTAAAAGCAAAATCATTTTAGAGACGAGGAATATTTAAAAATGAAACCATTTCAGATCATATTACCCGCCAACTATTGGTTAAAAAGTGCCACTTCCGATTTACATGGATGGATTTGGTATTAACTATCCCACGAAGGTTGATAGACCATTGAACAAAAAAGTCAAAACCCAAACTAAAACTGACTATAAGTGTTATATCTACAAATTATTTAAATTCCCAATATATGAATTTTCGTCTATATAGCTGTGCTCCTCTCCTTCTCTCTCTCTCTCTCTCTCTCTCTCTCTCTCTTTCTCTCACTACCTCTCTTTCTCTCGATCTCTATCTCTCTCACTACCTCTATTTCTCTCTATCTATCTCTCTCTCTCACTACCTCTCTCTCTCTCTCTCTCTATATATATATATATATATATATATATATGAGAGATACTGTAAGGTAATTCAGAGATAAACGTATGAAGATAAAAATGACATAGATTAATTGGAAATCCATTAAATAGCCAACTAGTTAGCTACTAGAAAGAAAGAAAGAAAGAAAGAAAGAAAGAAAGAAAGAAAGGAAGGAAGGAAGGAAGGAAGGAAGGAAGGAAGGAAGAAAGAAAGAAAGAGAAAGGGCGTAGAAAGATGCAAATGAAAGAAGAGATTTACATAGATAGATAGATACTGATTAAGAAAGAAAGAAAGAAAGAAAGAAAGAAAGAAAGAAAGAAAGAGGAGATGCTTACATGGAAATAAAAGGATTGATAGATAGATAGATGCAAATTCAGAAAGAAAGAAAAAAGAAAGAAAGAGGATATACTTAGACGGGAATAATATATATATATATATATAGAGAGAGAGAGAGAGATAGATAGATAGATAGATAGATAGATAGATAGATAGATAGATAGATAGATAGATGCAAATTAAGAAAGAAACAAAGAAACAAACAAAGAAACAAAGAGGACATACTTAGATGGAAATAAAAGAACTGATAGATAGATAGATAGATAGATAGATAGATAGTGATTAAGAAAAACAGAATGAAAGAAAGAAAGAGTACATACTTAGATGAAAATAAAAAGATAGATAGATAGATAGATAGATAGATGCAAATTCAGAAAGAAAGAAAGAAAGAAAGAAAGCAAGAAAGAAAGAAAGAAAGAGAGAAAGAGGACATACTCAGATGGAAATAAAAGAACAGATAGATAGATAGATAGATAGGAACGGGCTGTATTAGCTTACAAGCTAGTTAGATGCATCGAATCCCTGATAGACTCACAGATATGAACAGATTGAGACATAACGCCATTATACTGAATTTGAACGCTTACTATTGACACCTCCTAAGCGGATAACCACTTTCTAGGTAAGATGAAGTGGAAGGGGTTAAGAAGAAGTCTTCTCACTTAACGAACGACGCCATCTTTAATTTTATTACGTCACTTCCCGCCGTCAAAGTGCTAATTTTTGCTGACGACAAAATAAAATTAAAACCATGACAGTCCTTTACATAAATATTGATTCAAGAAATGAACGTCGAAAAGATAAAACAAAACAAAAAAAAAAAAGCAGAAAAAAAAACCAAAAAAGAAAACAAAGAAAAAATGACAAAATAGAAGCTAGAAAAAAATAATAAAAATATTCTATTATTCTTTTTTTACTTTTTTTGTGTGGAGTGGTGTTGAATATTTATTTAATTTTTAGGTTATCATGGGATGCCATAATTTCTAGATCTGTATTAACATATTTCCGATCTTCACACTATGCATACCCGATAGCCATAGCAAGAATCAAGCGACAGCAAGTCACTTTTTATCTGCTGATGACCCGAGCAGTTTTTTTTTTCTCGTAGATCGACTTGTTTTAAAATGGATAATTTCCTTCATCGAAATGGGAACACCACTGCATGTCTTTCAGTTTTGTTTTGTTTTTTGTTTTGTTTTTGTTTTGTGTTTTGTTTGTTTTGTTTTTTAAAGACTAGACCAGAAGAAAGTTACTGTGTAAATAAGAAAGTGGGTGGCATTTTCTGTGGAGTCTTTTCTGACTCCCCAACCCCCGCGCTTTTTTCTATACAAACTCCTCCTCCTCTTTTAATTTGGTCTTTCTCGCTGGCAACATTATGAAGAGGCGGACCACGCCAGAGAAATTAGATATTAGAAAACGGGATATATATATATATATATATATATATATATATATATATATATATATATATATATATATATATATATATATATATATATATATTAAAGTGGTTGGTTGGTTGTTTGGTTGGAGCTTTTTTGCACGATCAACCCATGTAAGCTGTTGGTTTCCATAACCTATATATATATATATATATATATATATATATATATATATATATATATATATATTGTAAGCAAATAGTTCATAGGTAACTATTTTTAAACGAAGTATAGCTGATTTGTTTGCACGTACTTGAATAGTAATGTATTTCAGTCTCATACAAAAACATTCTATTTGATATCAATAATTTGTTTGTACACATTTCAAATAGTTTAATGTATTGGCATTAACATAAAAATATCCCTCTTTGATACATGGATAGATAGATCGGCTGACAGAAAAACATAAGCACACACACACACACACACACACACACACACATATATATATATATATATATATATATATATATATATATATATACATATATATATATATATATGTTGATATCTATCTATCAATCTATCTATCTATCTAGCAAAGAAATATAAAAAGAGAATTACAGTGGAAACAAAGAAAAGGAGGCCATGTATATATATATATATATATATATATATATGTCTGTATGTATTTATGTTTATAAAATTAGATAGATAGATATAAATAGAGTGAGATAGACATATACACAGTCACACAGACAAGCATATACTTATTGACTCTTGACATAGATCAAGGATAAGAGAATATATATATATGTATATATATATATATATATATATATATATATATATATATATATATATATATACCATATCATTTAAGTGTATGTATAGATTTTAAAAGAATTATCCAAATTATTAATTTATTGAAATATATATATAAAAACCATGTAGACTAAAAATATAATCAATAACAAGAAAATAATATTAATTAAAATTCCTGTTATATATATATATATATATATATATATATATATATATATATATATATATGTGTGTGTGTGTGTGTGTGTGTGTGTGTGTGTGTGTGTGTGTTTGATAAAATAGGTGAAACACTTCTTATTTGCCTATTCTATTGTTGAATTCAATTCGTCGTATGAGTCGTTTGACCTTCTGATGAATTTAGGAAGGCACCGTATTTTTCTAAGTATTTTCGTCTCGAACAGAAGTCATATTTGAGGGAGCGAATAATGATATGGCAAATAGAATGATGTCTTATATACATTTACATAATACAGAGATAGAAATATGAACCGACATAATAGTATACGTCTTCATTGGCGATATTTGAAATAGCAGATGTCTCAATATCAAGCTTTAGAGACACTCGTGGCGGCATATAAGAATACGTTAACAGGAGCAGATCAATAATCCAAATGCAATAATAATGGTATTTTATCAGAAATCACATCATGCAGTTACCTAGGTAAGGGTGACGTCACATCGAATGTGTAACGGATACGTTTATTGGTCAATTATTAATTACGCCATCAAGAATATTTTTGGGATGAAGAAATATCGAACGAAAGAATTAAAAAAACGAGGAGAGTAGATATTTCACACGCGGTGCACGTAGACTGATCTATCTGTTCAGGCATTGAGTTCAGAGTAGTTTCCCCGGTCTCGCCAAATATTTCACACATCTTCAAATTGAATTAAAAACCTTTTTTTCTATCAATTAATTTTTTTATTTATTCTAGAGAAGAAAAATCCATGCCTGTATTTGCTCAAGGTTTATGTAACAATCGCTGGAGTTTCACGAGGATATAAATTAGCACTGTATGCAAATCTATAAAGCTTTTTGCTAAGATGTGGCACAAGGCCGTTAGAATGGAGCACTCAATGAGACTCAAGGGGGTGTCCTCGGGGTATAATGGTAAAAGCGCTGGACTGCGGAATCGTACTAAGCAAGTTCGAACTCCAATAGCACTATTACGTTCACTTTCGGACAAATACCGCCGGGAAAGTATTATGGGGACATATCCTACCATACCCCAAAGATGGACTCGTTCATCCTAAACATATTCTCCAAGCTTAACTCGCTCGGGGGAGACAACTTCTTGTTCCTTACGAAACATTTGACAGACGGACTGCAAGCCGAGCACGGCTAGTACTTTCTTTGTATGACTTCCTTTTTCTGCTAATACAATAACGTTTACTTATTACCCGCTGTTTGAGATGTTCTTCCTCTGGTCTTATCTGAAGACCACAACAGAAAGGTATGAACATCCCTTATCCTCTCAGATATAGGCTGAATAGTGCCACTACTGTTCTTCTAAATGAATAGCTTTGGCATTGAATAACCTGCGAATGTTGATATACCATTAAACACAGAAATCAAACCTTAATGAGACCCGAACTTAGTCATGAAGGTTCTCTAGTCTAGCTTGCTAATCATTACACAACCCCTGGCGCCCACATTAGTCATTCAACAAATTACAAGAGTGATACACAAGAGTGAGGTGAAAAGTTTATATGATGACATCATATCTACTATGATTTTCTTTTTACCAATGGGATCCAAGCACTGCAACACAGATGAATGAAGTGTGTGGACCAAAAGAGAGACTATGTTGAAAAAAAAAAGAATGTAGATATACCATTAAACACAGAAATCAAACCTTAATGAGACCCGAACTTAGTCATGAAGGTTCTCTAGTCTAGCTTGCGAATCATTACACAACCCCTGGCGCCCACATCAGCACCATATATGCTTATAATCTTTCTAGTTTACGCACTACAAATATTGATAGATCTAATGAAGGAAAATGGTTTTACATTAATAAAGACAAAAAGCAGGCGATATCCCGCAGAGACCATGAGAGACGCAGGCTACGCAGATGATCTAGTGCTTCATACAAATATAACTGCGAATTCTTACAGCATAACCAGAAGCAAGACGCTGGGGGCATTGGCCTCTACGGGAATGCAAACGAGACATTCACTCAGAAACAAGGGGCCAAATCCGCTTTTAAGTGGGAAACCTCTGAAATTAGTAGATCTGTTTACATACATCGGCAGCAATATCTATCTATCAATCTATGTCTTTACATATATATATATATATATATATATATATCGTTTGGTTCATTTCTCATCTTAGTTCGTATCTATTTGTATCAATTTGTGTATCTATCTATCTATCATATTTTCTCCATTATCAGTCTGTCTATTCATATCAATCTAAGACTATTCGTATCCATCTCATTCGGTTTATTATCTATCTATCGATCGATCGATCGATAGATATTTGATTGAACATTATAGACATAAAATCTACAGACGAATCAATTCAAATTCTTTATACAATTAAACCCAATAATGGTATATTAGCCTTACTGGATGTAGAAAATCTATTCACCAATGTACACGTCAATGAAACAATTGATATTATCATAAATGATATTTATAACAACCCATCTCTACCTCCTCTTAAAATCAACCCTAATATACTTCGAAAATACTCCTAACATGCACTACTGAAGTTCCATTTCAGGACCATCTTGGTATATTTACGTTCAGACAGATAGTGTATCTATGGGATCAGTCTTGGGTCCGATCTTCAGCAATATCTACATGTCCGATTTCGAAAATGAAATATTTAATAGCATAAAAAAACACCAATATACCTAAGATATGTTGATGATATACTTATTCTTGCTAATGATATCAACGAAATCAACATACTATAAGACACCTTCCAAAATATACTTATGAACTAAACAAAAACACAAAAAAATCTCCTTTTTAGATGTTCTCATTGTGGTGTGTTTGGAACAGTAACTAAAGGATTACTAAAGGGACTGGAGGACTTGGAAGCTGGCGGACGAGTGAAGACCATCCAAACGAAAGCATTATTGAGAACGGTCAGAATACTGAGAAGAGTCCTGGAGACTTGAGGAGGCTTGATGTCACTCAGACTCCAGTGAAAAACCATCAGCTAACAATGATGTGGAAAAAATCTAATGAGTAAATAATAATAATAATAAAAATAACTTCACTTCCTCTACTTACTAAAAATCCTTCTAATAACAACTCCTGTACCTGATATAAAAAAGCAATTATTGATAAACTAATATCCCATGAAAAACTAACCTCCTCCTCCAAAACAATATTTTATATAGAAATCCTATGCTATGATGAGGTACAGCATGAAAATGATGATGATGATTATGATGATGAAGGTGTTCTAAATTTTGAGGTTTTATAAAAATCTGAGGTTATAATAGAAAAGAATGGTGATTGGTATTGGAAACTAACACTTTACTACTCTTACTCTCATATCAATTCTCTCCCAGATTGGTATAAAAAAATGCTACAATGCCATCTATGGATCAAATAAGACTGTTAAATCTAGGGATTTTCATTATTTTCCAGTTTTTAACACCTGCGTTAGCCGATGGTTTCTCCCAGGAGATTGAGTGACAGTAAGTCTCCTTTATTCTCCACAACTCTTCTTAATATTCTGGCCGATCTCAGTAATGTGGTAGTTTAGATGGCCTCCAATCGTCCTCTTATATCCAAGTCCTCCAGGCCCTGTACTAATCCTTTGGATCCTTTGGGGGCTACCAAGAACACCAATTACAAATGTCGTCTTTTTATAATCAAATGACTATCACTTTCATGTTCCACAATTTTTTTCAACTCCCAAGCAAGGTTCTGGAACTTATCCTTCTATTCGTTTTCTTTCAATTTTACAATGAATTCAGCCGGGACAGCAAAGCCCACAATTCTGCAAATGTTCCTTTTTTGTTGATTATTACAAGTACTGGTTGTCTGGCCGAGATTTTGTGATCCGATTGGATCTCAAAATTGCAGAGGAGTGTGTGCTTCTTATTATCTAGGGTAGGCTCTCTGTTGAGCATATACCTTTTTTTTACGAACGGTCAAATTTCACTTTCTTACACAATTCCCTTTGAGATATTATTACCCACCCAATCACATCTAGACTTAAACTCTTTGCTGTATTCGCTTATTATGTGATTTGTTGTTTCGTGTTTATCACGACATAACCCACATTATTATTATTATTATTATTATTATTATTATTATTATTTGAAGCCATAGAGCTAGGAGTAATTTGTTTGTATTCGATAGTGATACTTGATGAAAAGTATTTCTAAGTTTAAATAGATATACTTGATAGCATATATCTGTTTGCAAACAAATGAGTTCTAACTCTTTTTAAAGATAAAATTACTTACAAGTACTTTGCTTACAAACACACATATATATATATATATATATAGAGAGAGAGAGAGGAGAGAGAGAGAGAGAGAGAGAGAGAGACCGAACTTTGTATCAATTAACTATCAAGGTAGGATATGCAGTGAAAAAATAACCACACCTATCCATTTCTATTAAATAATTTCTGGAACATGTTACTAGTTGAGAAAGGTTTTTTATTAAACTAAAAATGTTCAAAAACATGCATGGCATATATCAAATTAAAATGTCGTCTTTTTTATAATCAAATGACTTTTGCTGCCTAATTAAATTGAATATATCATCATCATCATATCGCGCTGGTCTGGTTCGTCTAACTTAAATAGTTTTCGTGATAGGGGGCAGGTGGCCGTACAGTTGGTGTCTTGTGGGGTGTTGCCGCCTGGACTTGTTTAAGATTGCACGTAGCATTCTTGTGTAGTTGCCGTCTAGCTTCTTCTCCAGCCGTTTTGTTAGCGTCCATGAAGTGCAGCCATATAGCAGTATCGATGTGACCGCTGCCTGGAAGAAACTGCGTTTCATTTTATCGGTTAGGTCTGATTTCCATATAATCGATAGCCTATTGATAGCTATCCATGCTTTCGTTAACCTGGTTTCGATGTCCTTTTCGGTTGATTCGACGCTGCTTCCTAGGTAAGTGAACTTGTTTAAGAGGGGTTCCTTCTAGAGTGGAGATGTCCCCCGTTTGATTATAGCTCATATATTCCGTTTTGTGTGCATTAACATAGAGGCCTATGCTTGTTGCTGCTCGTTCCAAACTATGCAGTAGTGTTTCGGCTTGGTCAGGTGTATTTGCCAGTATCGCTATGTCATCGGCGTAGTCGGCGTCGGTAATTGTTGTTGCGGGGTACCTTCTGCTTCTTTTCTTCGTCAGTTCGAAGCCATTCTCTCTGATTTTGTCAATCGATGTTCTAAGTACGTAGTCTAGACAAATGATAAAGAGGTATGGAGCCAGCGTGACCCCTTGTAGTACTCCTGCTACAATGTCAAAGTATTCTGTGTCTCCATCTGGTGATCGTACTTTTACTTTAGTGTTTCTATAGAGAATCGTTATTGCCGCTACGGTTTCTTTAGGTATGAACAAACTCTCATCAATGGTGGGTTCCCTAACTGTATTGTTGATGAAAAATTTAAAGAATGATTAAAAATGTTAGCCAACATAATAAACACGGTAATAATCTATCCTGTCAACAAGCATTTATCAAACGTTTTCGCCGCAACCAAAAGCAGTACAATTATAAATTAGATGAAAATATATAATAAAAACATTGATTCAAAGAAATATAATCCCCACGGATTCAAATAAAAAATAAAACTCATCATATTCTATAAAAAATTTAAAACCTCTAACTTAGTAAATGATAATTCCCCTCCATCGATTGGAGTTTTACAAAAAACTAACGTTATACATTGTATCTCTAAAAACAACAATATATACGTCAGTTTAACCTCTACTACTCTATTCAGAAGACTTACAATGCACTTTTCTGATACCAATTCGATTGCACAACATCAAAAAAACATTCATGCCTGACAACTGAATTTCGGAAAATCCTTACCGAAAACACAATATTAGAACAACAAAATAACAAGCAAAAACTACAGATTTTCGAGGCACTACATATTAGAAACATACAACCCAAACTTAACAGAATTAATTCTAAACCCAGTACTAATGTACTAAAATGTCTTTAGCTACATACGCTACTTATTAAAACACATTCGAAAAGTAAACGCTACACAATGCGATGGTATAAACGCTCATTCTTACAAAATAGTAATGTACATACATAAGTTACATCACTTTTGTAATGCATACTCCCCTGATGATGGCCCAAAGTTGGGCAGAAAGTACTTGGGAAATAACTAATCATGGAAGGTTTATCAACGAATTCCTGCCGAAGATCATAACATCGACACGGCAACTCGAAATGATTAACCAAAAAAATATGTAGACAAAAATGTCTATGATGTTCAATCTAATATGTATCAATGAAGAAATGCTGGCAATATATATATATATATATATATATATATATATATATATATATATATATATATATAGGCAGTATTTATTATATATATATATATATATATATACAGGGAGAGAGAAGCATGGTTATCGTCGTAGGAAATGGACAAGGCGACACGAGTTCAAATCCTGGACGAGACTGATAGCATTTCACATAGCACTAATACCCTTGGGAAAGGTATGAATCCAATTATTCTCCCTCCAGCTATGGTAAAATTGTGGGGCTGACTAGCTTCTTCAGCCTTGGTGAGGCAACTAGTCTAGAAGAAGGAAAACTCTGAATTCAAACCTGTTAAACTCCGCTTAAAGGTTGACCTTGTGTACTATCCTGTCCGATCAGAGGGGTTGGCAAATATGATTATATATATATATATATATATATATATATATATATATATATATATATCATTCAGTTCATATCTGACCCCAGTCATTTCTTATCTTTTTATATCATTTTGCTCGTATATTCATCTACATACCTGTCTACCGTTTTCTCTTCATTACCAATCTGTATATTCATATGAATCAAAGACTGTTCGTACATGTGTCGTTTCATATTGTATTTATATATCTATCTATCTATCACAGTAGGTTTTTATATATTTCAATCAATTTATATCTATCTATCGTTCTATTTATCTATTCATTTATATCTTATCTATCTATTATCAGTCTGTCCATTCATATCAATCAAAGATTATTTGTATCTATCTCAGTTTGTTCATATTCTGTTTTTTATATCAATCAATGGCAGTGGGTTTATATTTATTTCAGCCTATCTATCTATCTAGCTATCTATCTATCTTTCTTATTCTCTTCACTACCAGTCGGTCTATTCATATGAATCTAAGACCTTTTGTATCTATCTCAGTCGGTTCATTATCTATCTATCTATCACAATGTGGTTATATATCTTTCAAAATGAGTTTATATATCTTTCTTGGAGTCTGTTCGTATCTATTCAGTTCAGCCTGGGATTGTCAATAGGGAGGATATGTAAAATATATATATATATATATATATATATATATATATATATATATATATATATATCATCATATCGCGCTGGTACCACGGATATCCCTGACCCTCTCTCGCCACTCCTCCCTATCGTTCATCGCCCTAGGCAGGTCTTCAGGACAACATCCCGTATCCTCACGAAGCTGCTGAATGTATGTTCATGCTGGTCGTCCTGCTTTTGCACGGCCATGTGTGGGGGTCCATAAGAGTACATCTCTTATGAGTTCGTCCCTGCTTCTCCAGCAGTGTCCTGCATGTCTATTTCGTCCAACTTGAATAGGTCTCGTGATAGGGGGCAGGTGACCGTACAGTTGGTGTCTTGTGGGGTGTTGCCGACAGGACTTGTATTAACGTGCAATATGTGACACAAAGTCAGTTTTCTTAAGCGGAGACTAATAGATTTGAAGACTGGTAGCCATACAAAGGTTAAATAGCCCGGTCTGCCCTAAGTGTTAGCCACTATTGAAAGGAGAATAATTGGATTCCTTCATTTCCTTAGAGTATTAGCATTATGTGAAATCCACACAGCCTTTGTCTGAATTCGAACTTGGGAACGCTGTGTCCATTTTCTGATCATTACATCTCAAGCGCTTTCAAAAGCAGTCCTGGCTCAGTCGGTTCGGGGTGGGGCAAAATAGAATATAACGATTACATCTTAGGAGGTGCCTGTGGTGTAATGGTTACCGAGTGGAGGTGCCCGTGATGTAATGGTTATCGTCGTAGGAAATGGACAAGGCAACACGAATTCAAAACTTCTGGACGAGACTGTTTGCATTTCACATAGCACTAATACCCTTGGGAAGGGTATGAATCCAATTATTCTCCCTCCAGCTATGGGTAAATAGTAGGGCAGACTGTGGTCTTCAGCTTTGGTAAGGCAACTAGTCTAGGAGAAAAAAAAACTCTGAATTCAAACCTGTTAAACTCTGCTTAAAAGTTGACCTTGCGTCATATCCTGCCCGAGCGGAGGTGTTGGTAAATATGATAACGACTACATCTCAAGCATGAACCTCACAACGAGTGTCCTAGATATGCTAATAAACAATTTGATGGTAAGGCTCCAATAAAGCTTTTATTTCCATTGTTATCTTTTTGACAGTCAAATTGTATGCTTATGCTAGATTGATTTGTTTGAAATAGAACAGTTTCGTCATTTAAATTGTGTACTTATGCTAACCTGAATTGTTTGAAATAGAACTGCTTTGACATCTAACTGTGTATAAAAAAACTGTACTTACGCTAAACTGGATTATTTGGAAGAGAACTGCTTTGACATTCAACTCTGTGTAAAAAAACTTTAAACTGGATTGCTTGAAATAGGACTGTTTTGACATTTAACTGTGTAATTATGCTAACCTGAATAGAACTGCTTTGATTTGTTACTGCGTGTAAAAAATCTGTACTAATGGTAACCTGAATTGTTTGAAAAAGAACTGCTTTGACGTGTAACTGTGTGTAAAAAGACTCAACTTATACTAACCTGAATTGTTTAAAATAGAACTGTTTTGACATTTAACTGTGTGTAAACAAAAACTGTTCTTATACTAAACTGAATTGTTTGAAATATAACTTCTTAAATGTATAAAGAGGATTTGACAAAAATAACCAATAATTGTTGATCTGCCAAAAAACCAAACCGACCCAAATCCAATATATTTGGTATATATGTATAAAGAGGATTAGGCATTAAATAACCAACAATGGTTGATATGTCATAAAACCAAACCAACCCAAATCCTATATATTTGATATATATGTATAAAGAGGATTAGGCATTAAATAACCAACAATGTTTGATATGTCATAAAACCAAACCAACCCAAATCCTATATATTTGGTATATATGTATAAAGAGGATTAGGCATTAAATAACCAACAATGTTTGATATGCCATAAAACCCAACCAACCCAAATCCTATATATCTGATATATATATAAAAAGAGGATTTGGCATTAAATAACCAACAATGGTTGATATGCCATAAAACCAAACCAACCAAATCCTATATATTTGATATATATGTATAAAGAGGATTTGGCATTAAATAACCTACAATGGTTGATATGCCATAAAACCAAACCAACCCAAATCGAATATATTTGATATATATGTAAAAAGAGGAATTGGCATTAAATAACCTACAATGGTTGATATGTCATAAAACCAAACCAAACCAAAAATAGTCATGAAATAGTACAACTGTTCTTGAGGGCATATAACAATTATAAAATGCATGGTGCATTGTTTTGTTATAATGCATATGCCACTGATAAAGTGAGACTATTATATGCACGCCAGAAAATCTCTTAAGAAACAACGGCACAAATGTTTATAAGAACGTACAATGAACGCGGTCGCCTGATCTCATGGCATAAAATAATCCGAGGGTCATTGATATGACATTAAAAACAATCAATCAATCGATTGATCTTGACCAGATGATTTGTCTCAGCACCTGAGGAAGATCGGAGTGAGTACCGACCAAGATAATGCAAAAGGTAACAAAGAGTGAAAAAATGTCCGATTCTCCAACCGTAAAATAAAAAAATAAAAAAAATTGCAGAAATCATTAAAATAACTGAACCCTGATAAAGCCCCTTACGCTTAGGATCTGCCTAGAGACTGATTCATTTGTTCCCTAGCAGCAGAGATATTCGAATACAAAGCAAGGATTAGACGTGGGAAAAAACATTGGCTTTAGATTTTATTTTGTTTTTTTTATCTTTTCTAATTTTATTGTTTTCTGGGCTGTTATTAAAGAGATTCGAGTCCTTTTTTGTTTCTATGTATACACAGTTATTTTCCTATTGTAAAATTCGACAAACTAAAAACCTCTTCACACTACACAAGGCCAATATAACCCTGTCCTTTCAATATATATTCTCATCCACAGACAGATCAGTTTCGTTCTATCAGAACTCATCCGTGTGGCTAGATTCCCGAAGCTGGAATCGAATCCCGGGTGATAAATACCAATCCAAGATTCTACCACTCAGCCACAAGGAAGCCAGCGCCATCGATGTAAATTTAAACGGTTATGAATCACAATTGTTATTGTTTACATATTTCCGCTTCACGGCTACCGAGAGGTCAATTCATACAAAGAGCCTTGCATATACGCTAATGACGACACAATTACTTCATTCGCGAGAGAGCTTATATATATATATATATATATATATATATATATGTTGGTTTAATTGAACATAATAGATATTTTTTGTCTACATATTTTTTGGTTAATCCTTTCGAATAGCCGTATTGATCTTATGATATTCAGCGGGAATTGGTTGATAAACCTTCCCTAATTAGTTATTTCCGATGTACTTTCTACACAACTTTGAGCCAACATCAGAGGTGGATGTATTACAAAAGAGATATAACTTTTGTATGTACATTACTACTTTGTAAGAATGAGCGTTTTTATTGTACTGTGTGGCGTTTACTTTTCAAATTTATTTCTATAAATAGAGTCAGCAACTAAAGACATTTATAGAAGCACTGTTTATTGAAGGAAATCAATAACTATATGTCTTTTAATTTGCGTGTGTCTGCATGACCTTTTTATTGACCGCTGCGCCTGCAACTTTTTCTTTACTGGAGATTCAGTATGTTTCTTCTTCATAGACTGTGTTTTTGACCCGTACACATTGTGGCAAACTCATGTTTAGACCTTTTGTAAAGATTTCTTTTACAAAGACAACGCAAAAGTATCTAAACATTTTAAGAAATAAAAAACATTTTAAGAAATAAATAGCATTTTAAGTTTATAATGCAGGTTATACGAGACTGGTTGCATTTCCCATAGCACTAATACCCTTGGGAAAGGTATGAATCCAATTATTCTCCCTCCAGCTATGGGTAAATAGTAGGGCAGACTGTGTTATTCAACCTAGTCTAGAAGTAAAACTGTGAATTCCAACCTGTAAACTCCGCTAAAAAAATTGACCTTGTGTCATATCCTGCCCGAGCGGAGGGGTTGGGTAAATATGTAATAGATGTAACCCGTGATGTAATGGTTATCGTCGTAGGAAATGGACACGGCGACGAGAGTTCAAAACCTGGACCAGGCTAATTACATTTCACATAGCACAAATACCCTTGGGAAAGGTATGAATCCAATTATTCTCCCTCCAGCTATGGGGGAATAGTAGGGCAGACTAGGTTCTTCAGCCTTGGTGAAGTAACTAGTCTAGGAGAAGGAAAACTCTGAATTCAAACCTGTAAACTCCGCTTAAAAAGTGAGCTTGTGTCATATCCTGCCCGAGCGGAGGGGTTGGTAAATATGATAATGCATGTTATTTTAGCCCAGTCACCTGGGGCTGTAGAATACAAGGGGTGCATCTCTGCAGAGTGATAAAACTATCTATTACGAGTTTTCTTTATATGACATTAAATAATCTGAAGGTGAGGCTCCTGTAATCCTGGAGCCTTGGGGACTGTGGAGTACCTTTCATTACCATTGGTCCCAAGTCAAATCTGACCTGAGTGCTAGCAGCAGATAGGGTTCTATCAATGGGTCAAATAGAACTTTTTGACACTTAAACTGTATGCAAACAAATGCCCGATGTAAAATTGTCACTGTTACAAAGCGATACTTGCAACTGTTTGAGAAAAAAGGAGCTCTGTTCGTTTAAAAGTGTAATCAACAAAGTTTGTTTAGTATGCATAAACAGGATTTGGCATTAAATAACCAACAATGGTTGATAGGCCATAAAACCCAACCAAACCGAATCCTATATATATATATATATATATATATATAAAGAAGATTTGGTCTTAAATAACATTCACTGTTTGATATGCCATAAAGCCCAACCAAACTAAATCGCAGATATCTAATAAAATTGTATTTATAAAAATTTGGTATGAGATAACCTACAATGGTTGATATGACATAAAACCGAACTAAACCAAATCCTGTATATTTTATATATATGTATAAAGAGAATTTGGCATTAAATAATCTGCAAGAGTTGATATATCATAAAGCCCAACAAAACCGAATCCTATATATTCTAAATATATGTATAAAAACGTTCGGACATTAAATAAACTTCAATGGTTGATATGACATAAAACCGAACCAAACAAAATCCTATATATTCAATATATATGTATAAAGAGGATTTGACATTAAATAAACTATAATAGTTGATATGCCATAAAACCCAACTTATCCAAATCCTATATATCTGATATATATGTATAAAGAGGATTTGACATTAAATAACCTACAATGGTTGATATTCCATCAAACCCAACCAAACCAAATCATATATATTTAATATATACGTATAAAGAGGATTAGGCATTAAATAACCTACACTGGTTGATATGCCATAAAAGACAACCTATCCAAATCCTATATATCTGATATATATGTATAAAGAGGATTTGACTTTAAATAACCTACAATGGTTGATATGCCATCAAACCCAACCAAATCAAATCCTATATATTTGATATATATGTATAAAAAAGGATTTCGCATTAAATAACCTACAATGGTTGATATACCATAAAAACCACCGAAGTTACTTCTTTCAATCAATTAATCGTATTATGCTAGTCAAATTCAATATGAAATGTTCTTTAACTTGTTTTTATTTTTAAAAAAGTGTTAAATCTTTGAATAGATAATTGACTTTTGCACCATTATATATATATATATATTTCATGTCTGTGTGGACAGTGGGTGACATTTGAGTACTTCACAAGTCAATGGCCGATAGGGATGGAAAACAAGGGTGTCAAAAGAATCCTTGTAATCAGTACATTTTGATGATGATGATATATTTATCAGGTTAGAACGAATGTATTATCCGATTTTCTCGATGCATGTTTTAGAATAAGGACAATACAATTTCTGCCTTTTTTTTCTTTCAGATTATAAGAATCATCATCATCATCATCTTGTCGTGCCACCAACACGGATATCCCTGACCCTCTCTCGCCACTCCTCCCTATCGTTAATCGCTTCTGGCAGGTCCTCAGGGCTACATCCCGTATCCTCACATAGCTGCTGTATGTAGGTTCGAGCTGGTCACCCCGCTTTTTCTCGGTCATGTGAGAGAGTCCACGGGAGTACATCACTTATGAGCTCGACCCTGCTTCGCCAGCAGTGTCCTGCATATCTGGTTCGTCTAACTTTGATAGTTTTCGTGATGGGTGGTAGGTGGCCGTATAGCTGCTGCTTTGTGGGGTGTTGCCACCAAGACTTGTTCAGTATTGCTCGCAGCATTCTTGTGTAGTTGCCGTCAAGCTTTTTCTCCATCCGTTTAGTTAGCGTCCATGTAGTTCATCCATGTAGCAGTATCGACACGACCGCTGCCTGGAAGAAACTGTGTTTTATTTTATCGGTGAGATCTGTTTGTAATCTTTCTCGATATTCATTCCTATGTTCGTTCTCTTTTAACAGTATATTTTATATTTTTTTCTTTATGATTTTCAACAGAAAAAAATAAGTTTTCCCACATCATCTGTCCTGACAGTTTGATTGACTAGAAATCTATAAGAGGAACTTATTTTGCAAAAACTGCTTCATACTCCATATTCCCGTTTTCAAAGTAAGGATTTTGGTCTAAAGTACAAGCGTTATTCAACAGTAATGGACATCCTTCATCACGATAATGCTTGTCCTAATACATTTCAATTGATTAAGAACCCCGCAGAGGATCTCGTTTTGGACAAATTGTTTCATCATCCATATTCTGGCCTTTCTCCTGATTTTTACTTGTTTAGGGGATTACAAAATAATTTGGATAGTCTTAGATCCAGCCGTTCTATATGTATTCATATTTTCTTTTGTTTTTTGTTTTTTTTTTGGGGGGGTGTTTTGTCTTGTTTTGTTTTTTGGGTTTTTTTTGTTTTTTTGTACGTTGATTTGCTGAGTCAGTATTTTCCCCAATTACTTTAATCAAATGATCTAAACTAAATTAAATGATCAGATCACAAAACCCGAACGATAAATGGTTAATGTTATCTCATTTGTAAAGTTAACACTACTGTTGCGGTCTGAATGATCTCTGATTTCCAGTTTCTCCAATTTTTTTTCCATGTCTTTGAGGCTGTTCCAAGTGCTCCAACTACAATTGGTATCACACTTACTTTCATTTTCCACAGTTTGCTTTTTTTGATTCTCTAACAATTTCCAAATATTTGTCCATTTATAGCTTTCTTTATTTTCATTCTGTGGTCTGCCTGGACGGCGAATTATTATCATTATTTACTCTTTTGAGAGTTTTCCATACAAACGTTACCTGATGGTTTCTCACTGGAGTGTAAATAACAGCAATTCTTGTCAAGTCTCCAGGACTATTCTCAGTATTCTAGCCGATCTTAATAATGCTGTCGTTTTTTAATTTGGTCCCATATATGCGTCAAAATCAGAAGAATTTTACAAGAGTGACATACGAGGATCATTAAATATAATATTAATACATATGAATATATATATATATATATATATATATATATATATATATATATATATAATTATTATCATGATCCTCATGAAGTTGTGTGGGTTGTAAAGTTGTAACATATTGACCTCCGACCCAGCCGTCGATCAAGGAACAAAGTCATCCGGTCGAAGATATCAGGTTATAACCTTGACAGTGGACGGGTTAAACTGGGTGCAGATGTGACGCCCACAAGAAGCAGGTGGATGTCAAACAATTATATAACCCGGTGCGACCGACATGTTCAGTAAGTTGGAGTCAGTTAGTTGGAGATAAGATGCTGTAGCGAGAACCAGTAGAGGGCTATGGGCCCTCAGGACCCCCGCAGGACGAGAAAGAAGTGCTGCTAAAGACAGAGGAACTGGGGGTCAATATGTTGCAGTTTGTTCAGTCTGCAACTTACCTCTCACACATAACCTTTTCGTAACCCTTTCGCAACCATTTCGAATAAAGTGTGAGAGGTATATTTTTCTAAAGAAGTGTGTTCGCTCGTGATTATGGTTGATTTTGTTTCCGCATGTATATGTATGGGTATCTTTCGATGGCTGTTTTCCTTCTCATCTACAGAAGCCACTCTTGACCTCGGATTAGCCAAGAACTACCGAGGTATAACACTTAGATCCATAGCAGCCAAAATCTACAATGCTCTTCTACGAAACCGCATAGTACCCCAAATCGACAAAATCCTGAGGAAAAACCAAAATGACTCAGAAGAAGCAGGTCCACGACCTCACAAATATTGACTATCCGTAGAATACTAGAAGGCGTACGGGCAAAAAACCTACAGGCGACATTACTATTTGTCGATTTTACCAAGGCCTTCGATTCCATTCACAGAGGGAAGATGGAACAAATCCTACTAGCATACGGCCTACCAGAAGAAACCGTAACAGCAATAAGGATTCTCTACAGAAACACCAAAGTAAAAGTGCGTTCACCGGATGGAGACACAGAATACATCGACATTGTAGCAGGAGTACTACAAGGGGACACGCTAGCCTCCTACCTCTTTATCATCTATCAAGAATACGTACTTAGGACATCGATCGATAACATTAGGGAAAACGGCTTCGTGTTGACAAAGAAAAGAAGCAGGAGGTACCCCGCAAAAACAATTACCGACGCCGACTACGCCGATGACATAGCGATACTGGCCAATACACCCAATTAAGCCAAAACACTACTGCATAGCTTGGAACAAACAGCTGCAGGCATTGGACTCCATGTTAATGCACACAAAACTGAATTTATGTGCTTTAATCAGAAAGGTGACATCTCCACACTAGACGAAACCTCTCTGAAACTGGTTGACAAATTCACCTACCTAGGAAGCAGCGTCTCATCAACCGAAAAAGACATCGACACATGGTTAACAAAGTCATAGACAGCTATCGATAGGCTTTCGATCATATGGAAATCAAACCTGACCGATAAAATGAAACGCAGTTTCTTCCAGGCTGCGGTCGTGTCGATACTGCTATATGGATGCACTACTTGGACACTGACTAAACGGCTGGAGAAGAAGCTAGACGGCAATTATACAAGAATGTTGAGAGCAATATTGAACAAGTCCTGGCAGCAACACCCTACAAGGCACAAACTATACGGATAAGACCTACAGACTGCATCTCTAGTCAGCAAAGAACTGATGATAATCAGTCTTTGCTAATCGGCCATGCCTTAAGCATCCACGTTTGGGAGTTCATAAGAGACTCCCAGCCTTCCCTTGAATCTCTTATGCAACTCAAATACTGATGCCCGATTCATGCAAGATGTTCGAAAAGCAGTCTGAAGCATTCCATACGTTTCTGTGGCATTTTTCTAAGTTTAAAACATAATTTTTATTGCATATCGTTCTTCTAAAGTGTCCTCACGTCTAGATTGCAATTTTTAAATTCACCAACTGTGACAATCAGGATTTAGTAGGGTGTATTCCAATTGCTGCTGTAGCTGGTTATTTAAACCTGAAATCACAAAAATTGGTCAGTCATCTGATAAGATGTATAGCAATAACATACTGAATTTTCAAGAGTCTAGGACAATTTTAAATGCTTGTACAAAGAAAGTCTGGAGCCTTATTGAATGCACCTCGTATATTAGTTTGTTTACTGATGAAATGAAGCTGCAGGAAGCAAGGGAAGACCTGGGAAGATATGTTAATGATTAAATATATCTATTGACAAAATTTTTTCTTTATGATATATATTCTAAAGTTGGACATTTTATTCGTTCAAACCTGATATTGGAAACTTTTTTTTTTCATTTATTAATCAGTTTCTGATATGCAAAAGTGTAGGAACTATTCACAAACGCTTATAATGTTTTTTTTTTTTTTTTTGGTTTAATTTGCTTTGGCTTTATGGCATATAAACCATTGTTGGTTATTTAATGCCAAATCCATTTTTTAAAATATAAACAATTTTATTTCAAATAATTCAGTTTAGCATAAGTACGCAGTTTAAATTTCAAAAACAGTTCCATTTCAAACTATTCAGTTTAATCAACTAAGTTAAATGACTCTATGTATTTTCATGAATCACTAACAATTTAATTAAACAAGTCATTTATTTACATATAATTAAATGTAAAATCAGTTTTATTTCAAAGAATTAGATTTAACATAAGTATACAATTTAAAATGTCAAACATTTCTATGTCAAGTAATTTACTTTTACATAAGTACAGAGTTTTGTTCAGTTTGAATCATAGATAGAACGCCATCAGGTACTACCAATCCGGGCCAGAGTGGACCTGGGAGCGATGGCAATGAAGGGGTACTCATCATTACCCAAAGCACCAGCATTACTGGAACATCACAATCAGATTTGTTTAGTGTCATGTCCAGGTTACTCGTTGGTGAAGTCTTACCCCTCTGTAGAGATGCCGTTGGTGTATTCTAGAGTCACTCCCAACAGGTCCACAGGACCCTCGTTGGGGAAGTCTAACCCTTCTGTAGAGATGCAGCAGGTGTAGTTTACAGCTCCAACTGACTAGGCTGAGATTGTTCTGTATCATATCCAGGACACTTGTTGGGTGAATCTTACTCCTCTACCGAGATGCAGTCGGCGTATTCTACAACCTCAGTTGACTGGGCCATGGTTTTTTGGTCAAACCATTTGTCTGAAGAAAACAAAAGACCAGTGTCAGGTGACACCGATGCTAAATCTAACATTTCAAAATATTACTTTTAATGTCGTAGACTTTTTGTATACTTAATTATAGTATACTTAATTATGGTAGTTTTTTTTCCCTGGGATGTTCCGCAGGAATCTTCAGTAAATTCTAGAAGTCAGAAACTACCACAGATTTTAGAACTCTTCAATAAAAAGCTTATAGGTTTATATCAGTTTACAAAGCTAAAGTTTTATACAGTTTCTGTTCTCACAGACTTATTTAACGCTTCAGAGACAAATAACGACAAATTGTCGCCATATTAAGTCGTTAGAACATATCTATTAAAAGTATCTGACAGGTATTCCGAACATTAGCTTGAAGCCCAAATTATAAATTTCTTTGATAAACATTTTTTAATTTTAGCAAACAATTCAAGCTTATCTTCTTTTTTCTTTTCTTTTTTTTTCTTTTTATTCCTTTTTTGATTGTCTTTACAATTTTTTTCTCTTAGTATTTTTTTCTATTTTTATTAAAGATTTTTGTTACTTTCTTTGTTTCTTTCTTTGTTTTTTTCTTTCTTTATAGCATTTTTCCTGCATTTTTTATTATTAATCTCGCCCATATTTTTCTTTCTTTTTCTCACGTTACTTGGCTTTCTTTCTTTCTTTCTTTCTTTCTTTCTTTCTTTCTCATATTTTTCCCGTATTATTCCTGTATTATTCATCATTAGTCTCTCCGAATCCATGTTTCCTTCTTTTTCTCTCACTATCCTCTTTTTATTCTTGATTATTCTTTCTTTCTTTCTTTCTTTCTTTCTTTCTTTCTTTCTTTCACATATTTCTCCCGCGCGTTTTATTAGTCTCTCCATGTTTCCTTTTTTTTCTCTCACTATCCTCTTTTTTATTTTTGATTATTCTTTCTTTCTTTCTTTCTTTCTTTCTTTCTCATATTTTTCCTGTATTATTTATCATTAGTCTCTCCCCTCTTTTTCTCTCACTATACCCTTTTTTATTCTTTCTTTCTTTCTTTCTTTCTAATACATTACTTTTTTTACTTTATACATATATATTAAATATATGGGATTTGGTTTGGTTTGGTTTTATGGCATATCAATCATTGTAGGTTATTTAATGCCAAATCGTGTTTATACATATATATTAAATATATAGGATTTGGTTTGCTTGGGTTTTATGGCATATCAGCCATTTAGGTTATTTAATACCAAATCCTTTTTATATATATTAAATATATAGGATTTGGGTTGGTTAGGTTTTATGGCACATCAACCATTGTAGGTTAGTTAATACCAAATCCGATTTATACATCTTTTTTTATTGGGTTTTAAGACTTATCAACTATTGAAGGTTTTTTAATCCCAAAGCTCTTCACACATATATATTAAATATATATGATTTGTAAACACACTTTGTTGATAACATTTTTAAACGAGCTTAGCTCATTCTTTCTCAGGTTAATGGTTGTAAGTATCGTTTTGTAATAGAAACAATTTCACATCAGTCATTTCTAAATGTTTGATTATTATCATCACAATTTTTCTTTTCAAGATTTCATTGTAGTTTTTTTTTTAACTACACATTCTTTTATTTCAGTAGAATCATAATTTTGTTTCGCTCGCAGGATATAAAGTATCCTTATTCAATACAAATAATTTTTAAAAAGATCTATTTTACCCATTGCGGAGATCTCAAGAGATACCACCAGTCTGGGCGAAAGTGGATTTGGAAGTAATGTCAATGATGGAGCCCCAGAACTGCAGCCTCACCACGAGATGAACTTTAGTGTCCTACCCAGGGTACCACTTTTGGGGAGGAGTTATTTTTACCCCTTCTACAGATGATGTACTTCAACAAAATAATGTTTCACTGGAATGTGCGCTGGATGAAAAGTAGACTATTTTAAAGAAAATTAACAATTCATGGCTTGTTCATTGCTCGCATGGTAAACACAGCTTCAGTCTAGATATATTTTCGACTTGTCTCTGTGATGGCACTGTACAATATTTTTATTGGTCGGTTGGTTGTTTTTATTTCCATTGTATCCTTGTTTAATTTATGTGGCTCGGCCAGAAGACCAGACTTTATAATAATCAACAAAAAAAAAAAAAAAAACAAGAGAATATCAAAATTGTCGACTTTGCTGATCTGGCTGACCGCAGAATAAAACTGAAAGAATGTGAAAAGAAGGATAAATACTTCGACCTTGTTCGAGAATTGAAAAAAAAAACTGTGGAAGATGAAGATGTCAATTATACCAATCGTGATTGGTGCTTTTGGTATAGCAACTAAAGTATTACTAAAGGGACTGGAAGACTTCGAAGTTGGCGGCCGAGTGGAGACCATCCAAACGACAGCATTATTGAGAACGGCTAGGATACTGAGAAGAGTCCTGGGGACTTGAGGAGACTTGCTGTCACTCAAAATCAAGTGAAAGACCATCAGCTAACGCTTATATGAAAAACTCTAAAGGAAAAAGAATATCTCAGGAGAACTAGAAAACTACTCGGGACAAAATTCACTTGCCGAAACCTTATCAAAGGAATAAATACCTTTAGTCCGGACCCTTTCTCAAGTGGACTAGAGATGAACATAAACAAATGGACCAAAGAACAGGAAAACTAATGACAATGCATAAGGTATTACATCCCAAAGACGACCTTAACAGACTATCTGTTTCAAGAAAAGAAAGAGGAAGAGGACTTGCCAGCATTGAAGACAGCGTTGACGCATCGATACAACGACTCGAAGATTATATACAAAAACACGATGGAGGACTGATTACAGTTATCAGAAACGATACTGATAACACGATGGACAACAGAATGACAATAACTAGGAAACAAAAATGGGAAGGAAAGCAACTCTATGGACGTTCTAAACGACTTATAAACATCTCACACGACAAAACCTGGATATGGCTAAGAAAAGGAAACTTTAAAAGATAAACAGAATCTCTCCTAATAGCAGCACAACACAATGCCATAAGAACCAATCATATCATAGCAAGAATAGATAAGACGCAACAAAATAGCAAATGTAGGTTATGCGATGACAGAGATGAAACCATCAATCATATAATAAGCGAATGCAGCAAATTAGCCCAGAAGGAATATAAGACTAGACAGGACTGGGTCGGCAAAGTGATCCCTTGGGAGATGTGCAAGAAATTTAAATTTCACCATACAAACAAATGGTATATGCACAACCCAGCACCTGTCCTAGAAAATAACACACATAAACTTCAATAGGACTTTGACATACACACGGATCACCAGCAGACTAGACCTAATAATAATCAACAACAAAAAAAGAGAATATGCAAAATTGTCAGTTTTGCTGTCTCGGATGACCACAGAATAAAACTGAATGAATGTGAAAAGAAGGATAAGTACCTTGACCTTGCTTGGGAATTGAAAAAAACTGTGGAACATGAAGGTGACAATTATACTAATTGTAATTATTGCTTTTGGTACTGTAACTAAAGGATTACTGAAGGGACTGGAAGACTTGGAATTTGGCGGCCAAGTGGAGAAATCCAAACGACAGCATTATTGAGAACGGCCAGAATACTGAGAAGAGTCCTGGAGACTTGAGGAGACTTGTTGTCACACAGACTCCAGTGAAGTGAAAGACCATCATCTAACGCTGATGTGAAAAACTCTAAACATGCATGAACTCCTATGGGACTTTAACATAAAAACGGATCACCTAATCCCGGTCAGAAGACCAGACCTCATAATAATCAACAAAAAAAAAGAGAATTTGCAAAATTGTCGACTTTACTGTCCCGGCGTACCACAGAATAAATCTGAAGGAATGTGAAAAGAAGGATAAGTACCTCGACCTTGTTAGAGAATTGAAAAAGCTGTGGAATATGAAAGTAACGATTGTACCAATTGTGATTGGTGCGTTAGGCACAATAACTAAAGGATTATTAAAAGGCCTGGAGGACTTGGAAGTTGGCGGAAGGGTAGAGACTATTCAAATGACAGCATTGCTGAGAAAGGCCAGAATCCTGAGACGAGTCCTGGAGACTTGAGGAGACTTGCTGTCACTCAAACTCCAGCGAAAAACTATCAGCTAACACCGATGTGAAAAAGTCTAAAGGAAATAATAATAATAATAATAATAATAATAATAATAATAACAAAATACCAAGACCTTGCTAGACAACCGAAAAAAAGACACGGGACATGAAAGTGACGGTGATACCAATTATAATTGGCGAACTCGGTACGTTCACCAAAGGATTGATACAGGACCTTTTTGTCAAACATTTCTGTATATGTACTTATCTATTTTCTCACTAGATCTTTTATCTTAACCCCCGGTAAAAAAAAGAATAGATTCACCAAGGATAGCACACTCTTTTTAAAAGTGTTGAGCCACTATTTTTTGTCAAGGGTAGTGCAGAGGTAAGTAGTCCGTCACATACCAATCTTATTCTGTTCCCACGACTTATACCTTTGTATATCTATCTATTTGTTTATGTATACCTATCAAAACGATTGTTTCCTCATTTTTCATCTTCCAAAGTTTTTTTTTTAAATAACAGTTCTGATAAGAAAATCTTCCCGACATTTATTTATATCTATCATTAGACTAATTTATTTTCAATCCGCTCACTTATCTATCTATCTATCTATCTATCTATCTATCTATCTATCTATCTATCAGTATATTCCCTTCCTATCTATCTATCTATCTATCTATCTATCTATCTCATTTGATTCTTATCAATCTATCAAGCTAGTGAGCTAGCTATATATATACTTATATATAAGTATATTCCCTTCCTATCTATCTATCTATCTATCTATCTATCTATCTATCTATCAGTATATTCCCTTCCTATCTATCTATCTATCTATCTATCAGTATATTCCCTTCCTATCTATCTATCTATCTATCTATCTATCTATCAGTATATTCCCTTCCTATCTATCTATCTATCTATCTATCTATCTCATTTGATTCTTATCAATCTATCAAGCTAGTGAGCTAGCTATATATATACTTATATATAAGTATATTCCCTTCCTATCTATCTATCTATCTATCTATCTATCAGTATATTTCCTTCCTATCTATCTATCTATCTATCTATCTATCTATCTATCTATCAGTATATTCCCTTCCTATCTATCTATCTATCTATC
>CAUZXS010005291.1:32500-37500 GCA_963585895.1 Sepioteuthis lessoniana | reverse complement strand
ACAGAAGTGGGCTAAATGAGGAGAAAACTCCTCACCCCTTTTCGATCCCCTCCCATCCTTCCTTCCTGTGTCTTTTCTGAATTATTTTATCCATAAGATCTGAAGAAGTCCTGTTTATTTTTTTCGTGTTTTTGATTTATATCAAAAACACATAACAGGATGGAAATAAATTTATAATCCTAATGTGACCGGTTTTGTTTTTTTCTTAAAAGAATATATATATATATATTATAAAAATAAATTGGAAAGTAGATAACTCAAACACTTACAACGGGTTTTAATGGTAATATTTTGAGTGGGTAGAGTGATTTCCAATGGCCCGGGAGAACTGGGTTCAGTCCCAGGTTGGGTCATACCAAAGCCTTTAAAAACGGTACTTGATACCTCCTTGCTTCACTCTCAGCAATATAAGGTAGGTATCGAGGGTAAAGTGGAGCAATCCAGGGAAAGGAGTAGCGCCCTCCCCTACACCTTGGTGTAGTAGCTATTGAAAAGGGAACCTTCTGGTCGCCCTCGACTAAAGGGAGACAACTTTACTTATTTCATTCAAAGAAGAACTTCTTCAGACTAAATTTTGAAAAAAAGGTCTACATTTAAGCAATTAAGGGAATAAAAATTTTGGGCTTAATTTTCTTGAATAAAGAACAAAATATTTGAAATAAACCCATTGTAAGTGTTTGATTTATCCACTTTCCCACAAGAAATGGTTGATTTTAGTGAATCTGTCTATCTAGACAGATTCACTAAAATCAACCATTTCTTCATTTATATGTATATATATATATATATATACCAACCTCTCCGCTCGGGCAGGATATGACACAAGGTCAATTTTAAGTGGAGTTTAACAGGTTTGTATTCAGAGTTTCCTTCTCCTAGACTAGTTGCTTCACCAAGGCTGAAGAACCCAGTCTGCCCTACTATTTACTACTGGAGGGAGAATAATTGGATTCATACCTTTCCCAAGGGTACTAGTGGTATGTGAAATGCCATCAACATCGTCCAGGATTTGAACTCGTAGCGCCGTGTCCATTTCTTACGACGATAACCATTACACCAAGGTCACCTCATTCATGCCCAACAATAGAATTACGAAAAATTCTCACCGACAACACAACAATATATATATATATATATTATAATGAATTTAAAACCTCCACCTTAGTCATTAAAATTAATTCCTCTGCCTCGATTACGGTTTTGCAAAAAAACTACATTATATATCAATTTAATTCTCCTTTAGTAGATTATACCTCTGATAATAATAATATATATGTTGGTTTAACCTTAACTACCCTATAGAGGAGACTTACAATGCACCTTTCTGATACAAGTTCCATATTACAGCATTTAAAAAATTTTCATGCCCAACAACAGAATTACGAAAAGTTATCACCGACAACACAACAATATTAGAACATTGAAATAACAAACAAAAACTACTGATTCTCGAAGCACTACTTATTAGAAACATGCAACCCACACTTAATAAAATTCATTTTCAAACCAGTGCTAATGTACTTAAATGTCCTTATCTACTGACACTATTTATAGAAACAATTTTAAAAGTAAACGCTACACACTGCAACGGCCCAGACGCTCTTCTACTTACACAGTAGTAATGTACATACAAAAGTTACATCACTTTTGTAATAGAGCCTCCCCTGATGATGGCCCAAAGTCGGACAAAAAGTACTTGGTATATTTACAATTATGGAAAATACATCAATCAATTCCCGCCGAATACGATCAAAGCAATACGGCAATATGAACGGATCAACAAGAAAATATGTCGACAGAAAATGTCTATTATGTTCAACGAAATTTATATACATATATATATATAGTTGATATTTTCCACATATATAATAATTTTTATGCTTTCTATTTTTCTTTTTGTCTTTCTTTTTCTTCCTTTTAACTCGAAATCTTTCTCGATGAACAAACGAGACATAAATTCTATACAATATTCCTAATAAGTCTAATGACGTAATTTAAAACAACAAGCGCTGATTCACTAAGTAAACGGCCAACTTTTTCTTGTTATACAAATTTTCTCCTAGGTTTTTGTATTTTGCATTTTTAAACATCCATCGTTGACTTAACATCGCTAATATCATCACTCATAGTCCTAATGATGGTTCAGTAGAACCGAAACGTTATAGAGTCGACTTTACTTCTCATTAAATCCCTCCTTTCACTCGGATTGCCTCGTTATCAATTTTTCTCTAAATATATATATATATATATATATCGATAGCTATAGATATAGTTATATAACCATTAACCTGCGTTCAAAAAATGACTAATGCTTATGTTACTTACCAATTCATAAAACCATTTAACTGTGTGCAAACAAATAATAAATACTCAGTAGAATTATTCACGTTAGATTGGAATATTAATTAACTCTGGCTTGTTTCAAATGTTTCCGATAAATCATTCATTTACAAAACATATATATATATCTAAATATAGCCGGTCATTCACAGACAGGCTGTTTTGTTGTATCACAACACTTTAGTGTGGATAGACACGAACGATTCTTCTAGCTGGCATCGAAACCCGACTGAGGTTAAGTCAGCCGGATATCTTACCCCATATATATCGTCATTCTAAGCGTAACCGAAGATATTTCACGTATATATATATATATATATATATATATATGTGTGTGTGTGTGTGTATGTGCGTGTGTGAAATATCTTCTACATATATATTAAATATATAAGACTTGGTTTGGTTGGGTTTTATGGCATCTCAACCCTTGTCGTTTTTTAACGACAAATCCCGTTAATATATATATATATATATATATATATATTAAATTTCACGTATATATATATATATATATATATATATATGCATTTTTTTTCATCATACAAGGTGTGAAAGCACGTGCGATACCATGTCCTCATCAGCCGCCAACCTGGGATGATAACACAGTTTCGGTAGCTCAAGGCGGTACTGCCACTCCTGACGCTACCAAGAAGCTTTTGCCACCGGACTGGGTATTAAGAGAATCACATATGCATCTATATATATATATATATACGTGAAGATCAATTAAATGCAGAGATTAAATTGGACGTTAATCATCATTTCCTGAGTGCAGTTTGTGAGTTAAAAAACAAAACAAAACAAAAACGCGTTTACTTTCGGCGGCTGATGTTATTACGCGTTTACAGTAACCGTTTCTTACGTAATCACACGGGAAAGGTGGTTCCGCGTGTATTTCCTTCATGCTGAAAACTTTCTCGCTTTCGACCAAATCCAACTTGATGCATATCGCACCGTGGTCTGAAGACGATTTGAGGCAACTTTCAAACCGTGGCCAGTGATTCCTATTTTTGAAAGAAACGAAATAACTGAGTGTCCTATAAAACCACGACAACCAACCTCAATAGGAATCACATGACATATCCAACCCTTTTCCACAGAGTCATCGTGTCTCGTAGCGGTTTTTCTTTATATATATATATATATATATATATATTACATTTCATGTATATATATATACATGAAATGTTATATATATATATAAACGGGATTTGTCGTTAAAAACAACGAGGGTTGATATGCCATGAAACCCAACCAAACCAAGTCTTATATATTTAATATATATGTATTAAGGGGATTTGACATTAAATAACTTACAATGGTTGATATACCATAAAACCTAACCAAACCAAATCCTATATATTTAATATATATGTATAAAGTGGATTTAACATTAAATAACCGACAAGGGTTGATTAGCCATAAAACCCAACAAAACCAAGTTCTTTATATTCAATATATATGTATAAAAAGGGTTTGGCATTAAATAACCGACAATGTTTGATATGCCATAAAATCCTACCAACCAATCAACCAAGTAAACATACACACATGTACATATATATATAGAGAGAGACAGAGACAGAGAGACGGAGACAGAATGAGAGAGAATGATCTAGTATCTACACACACACACACACACACGAAGGCATATATATTATTCATTTTTAAAAACGATAAGGGTTGATATGCCATAAAACCAAACCAAACTAAATCCTATATATTTAATATACCTGTATAAAGAGGAATTGCCATTAAATAGATGTCAATGTTTGATATGCCATATACCCTACTAACCAACTAACCATCCAACCGACCAACCAAGCAAACATATACATATGTACATATATATATATAGAGAGAGAGAGAGAGACAGAGACAGAGACAGAGAGACAGAGACAGATAGGATCATAGGATCTTCACACACACACGCACTAACACACGAAAGAACATCTATTATTTATTTTTAAAAACGACAAGGGTTGATATGCCATAAAACCCAACCCAACTAAATCTTATATATTTAATATATATGTATAAAGAGGATTAAGTAAATTACAATGGTTGATATGCCATAAAACCCAACTAAACCAAATCTTATATATTAGATATATATGTATAAAGAGGATTTGACATTAAATAACCTACAATGGTTGATATTCTATAAAACCTAACCAAACCACATCCTATATATTTAATATATATTTGATATAAATGTATTAAGAGGAATTGGCATTAAATAGACGACAATGTTTGATATGCCATATACCCAATAACTAACCAACAAACCAACCAAACATAAGACATGTACATATATATATATATACAGAGAGAGACAGAGACAGAGACAGAGAGAATGATCATAGATACACACACACACACACGAAAGCATATATATTATTTATTTTAAAGTAGAAGTGCAAAAGACTCAGTGAAATAAGAGAGAATGGTAAAAATTTCCATAATGTTCAGACCACCTGGTTAGGTAAAACACAGCTGGAGGATCACAGAGATTACATTTCGGATTATCTTAATCTCTTCCAGCAAGCGTTTTGGTTTATCTAAAATCAAAAGGCAACAACCAAATCGACCTGATGATAGGAATTATTTATCACTTGGATCGTTCCGTGCAAATACTCCACCCCAACCCACACACGCAC
>CAUZXS010005291.1:0-25000 GCA_963585895.1 Sepioteuthis lessoniana | reverse complement strand
ATTAATTAAAACAGAATAGACACGTGGGGTTTAGACACGTTTGGAAGAGATTAAGGAGTTACCTCCTCGTTTTATTGAATTTCCGTTTTATTTTAATTTTCAAACTTCTTCTGTCAATTATAATTACAGTAATTTAACTTTTTTATTTATTTGTTTAATTTATTTCCTTATCATGTTAAGTTCGATAATTAACTTTTAAGAAAAATATTATGCTAATATTAATTTCGATACCATTTAATTAGCTACCATTTTTTCCTAGTGTGTATGTTGGATACGCTTTTTTTCCTGGTTTCACTATTTATTTCTATGTTTTTAAATTTTTATAGTTTAAATTTAGTCTTATGTCTACATCTAGCTATTAGTTCACTTCTCTTATTTAATAACTTATCAGGCCACTTATGTGTTAAAATATAGATTTTTTTTTCTAAGCATAAATTGCATCTACCGTTAAAACTATTTGGAGTATTTGATTTTTTCAAAATAAACCATTCTATCTCAGGGGTTAAACCTTTGTTTTTTAAACACCAGAATTGGTTCGATAGTGCCGTATGGTGTTTCCTGTATAAATTTTTTTCTTCGTGTGTTTGGTTCACACCAGAAACTGAAAAACAGGATGGAAATAAATTTATAATCCTAAATTAACCAGTCTTTGTTTTCTTCTTAAAGATATATATATATATATATATATATATATATATATATATATATTAACGCATAACCTGTTTGGGTTTGTTTGTATGATTGATTTTTGTTTGTATGTTTGTTTTTTTATGGCATATCAACCTTCGTAGGTTATTTAATACCAAATCCACTTTTATACAAATAAACATTTCTTTTTCAAACAATTCTGTTTAGTATTAGTACACAATTTAATTGTCAAAAACATTTCTATTTCAAGCAATTCAGTTTAGTCAAAAAGTTCTAATTTAAACAATTCAGTTTAGTATAAGTAAATTTTTATTTTACACACAGTTAAATGTCAAAACAGTTCTATTTCGAACAATTCAGCTTAGCATACTACAGTTTCATTATCAAAAACAGTTCTATTTCACTTCAAACTGGGATGGAAACGCACCTAACGTAACGCTGGACTGGGTATCAAATTGCTCGTGGTGTAATTGTTATAGTCATAGGAAATGGATACGGCGACTCGAGTTCAAATCATGGACGAGACTGATTGCATTTCACATAGCACTAATACCCTTGGGAAAGGTATGAATCCAATTATTCCCCCTCCAGCTATGGGTAAATAATAGGACAGACTAGGTTCTTCAGCCTTGGTTAGGCAACTAGTCTAGGAGAAGGAAAACTCTGAATTCAATCCTGTTAAACTCCGCTTAAAAATTGACCTTGTGTCATATCCTGCCCGATCGGAGGGGGTTGGTAAATAGGATCAAACTGCTCTGCCATTTTGGCGACATTCGTCAGCTCAGGAATTATAATGCATTTATATTAGCTTTCGGATGTTTTACATTTCTGCTCTATCGGATACCAGACTGCTCAATTCGTTAGAAGAGCTTTGCATTACGCAGATGGTAGGCAATAATTCCTTTGCTATTGCTCAACCCCCGGTGGTGCAGCGTATATATATATATATATATATATATATATTTCTTTAAGGAAAAAAAAATCGGTCACATTAGGATTATAAATTTATTTCCATCCTGTTATGGGTATTGATAAATATCAATAACACGAAAAAACTGGGCTTCTTCAGATCCAATGGATTAAATTAACATATACATATATATATACATGTATATATAAAAATATATATATATAGCGTTGTATCGTGGGAAATGATGCACAGTGAAATAGAGCTAATTATTCATTTACTCAAGTGGTACAGTCCGACGAGTATTATAAGTCTCGCGCTGTTGGTGTTACGTCCGAAATTGATCTTACTACTGACCAACGTCCTTTCAGAGTAGTCTCTCTGCTTCTCCTTCTGCTTCTCATTGCTTAAGAGACACGGCGTCTTTTATACTTCCGCGTTACAAGCCACTATACATCAATATCCTTCCTGGGGGGCAGAATGCGGCACACAGTTTTTAAGCGGAATGCAACAGCTTTGACATTTGTGTTTCCTTCTCCTAAATTAGTTACTATACCAAAGTTAAAGAGCCAGTCTGTCCTACTATTTATCCATAACTTGAGGGAGGATATTTGGATCTATAAACATTTCCATGATATTAGCACTATATGAAATGCTGTCTTGTCGAGGATTCGAACTCATGTCAACGTGTCCATTTCCTGTGACGGTGACTATTGCACCACAAAATTAGATCTGAAGATCTGAGTAGTTAGGAGTATCAAAGTTATAGTACCTGTTAGAGTCCTATTGATGGGTTAAATAGATCTATCAAAAAAATCTGTATTAGATATTAAACTGTGTGTAAATTATTGATATTAGATAAGAATACTTGAAACCATATAATTTTGTGCAAATCATTTGTATTAGATAGGAATACTTGAAACAACATAACTGTGTACAAATTATTGGTATTAGATAGGAAAACTTGAAACAATACAACTATGTAAAAATTATTTGTATTTGATAGGAATACTTTAAACTCATAATTGTGTGCAGATTATTAGCACTAGATAGGAATACATGAAACAATATTACTGTTTACAAATTATTTGTGTTAGATAGGAATACTTGAAACCATATAACTGTGTACACATTATTTGTATTAGATAGGAATACTTGAAACAATATTACAGTGTGAAAATTATTTGTGTTAGATAGGAATACTTGAAAACATATAACTGTGTACAAATTATTTGTATTAGATAGGAATACATGAAACAATATTACTGTGTACAAATCATTTGTGTTAGATAGGAATACTTGAAACCATATAACTGTGTACAAATTATTGGTATTAGATAGGAATACTTGAAACCATATAACTGTGTACAAATTATTTATATTATATAGGAATACTTGAAACCATATTACTGTGTGCAAATTATTTGTGTTAGATAGGAATATTGATACCATATTACTGCATTAAGAATAGTTACTTGAAACTATTATTGTTTGATAAGGTTTCCTGTTAGTTCAAGAAACCATAAAACTGCTGGTAAATTATTGGTATTTGAGTGGAATACTTGAAACAATAGAACTATTTGCAAACAAATAATTATTTAATCGGGGAGGGCACACATATTATATGACGTGAGTTCGAACTCCTGTCACTCTATCAAGTTGACTCCTATGGTGAAATGTCTAAGGTTTGGTTTGGTTTCTTTGTTTAATGGCATATCAACCTTTGTAGGTTATTTGATGCCAAAGCAATTCTCCAAGAAGAACAATCGTGGTACTATTTAACCCATAGCTGGGAGGATAAGGAGGTTCATACCTTTCCCAAGGGTATTTGCCCGAAAGTGAACGTAATAGCACAACTGGAGTACGAACTCGCTTACCAAGATTCCGCAGTCCGTTGCTTTAACCAATACACCACGAGGACACCCCATCGTGTTATGTTTATCTTCGTAGGAAATGGAGACAGTTACCCGAGCTCAAATCCCGGACGAGCTTCATTGCATTTCACAACAATTAAAGGTATGAATCCTCTTATTCTCATTTCATTTATGGGTCAATAACAGGGCAGACTGGATTCTTCAGCCTCTGTTAGGCAACCAGTCTATTAGAATTCACAACTGTTAAACTCCGCTTAAAAATGACCTTGTGTCACATCTTGCTTGTGCACAAGTTTTGCTAAATACTTACATACATGCTTACATATGTATATATGTATGGTAATTTGCACACCCATATTTGTGTTTAAATATATGTATGGAAGCTTGTATGTGTATTAACTAACAAGGCTGAGATAGATCGATCGATCGATAGATAGACAGATTGATAGATAGGTGGATAAACATGAAGATAGATAAATATCTAAATACTTACACCAGCATACCCTTCCACGCCCTTGCAGACACAAACACACATACCCTCTCTATATATGTATGTGTTAGTAGGGGGTCATAACATCTCTTAATTCTTCTATATCAAAGCGGTTTGAAAGAAACTTTCTACCTAGCCAATGTTTAAATATGTCTGAAGCCCGTCAGTTCGACCTTTGATTCGTACAATATAGGAATTCTTACAAGTATTTTCTTGGCGTCGGGGTCGGAGGTGATTATGTCGTGCTTAAGGTTAGAGAGGGCGGCATTCATCTTTTTTTTCTTTTTTACTTTTTTAGTGTCTGGATGGGAGTGTCTACGCGTGCAAAATGATGCGGTCGTCTCAGCCTGTTTGTAAATACGAGATGGATGAGTTTTCTGAAGAAAATTCGATATACTAAAAAAATATATTTGGTGATAAAATAAAATAGATAGATAGATATATTTGTTAATGTATTACGATGTGAAGATTTACTAGTGATCTAAGTTAGATATATTTATTAATGAATTATAATAGATAGATCGATCGATCGATGGATGGATAGATAGATAGATTGCTGATACATTATGGTCGATAAAATAGATTTATTAATGATCTAAGTTACACACACACACACACACACACACACACACACATATATATATATATATATATATATATATATATATATATATATATATATACTATGATCTTTAAATAGGTTTCCAGACCTTTTTCGTATGGGCACTATTGATACTACACCCATGAAACTCTAGTCCCCTTCAAAGTAATCAGAGGTACTCAACATTTCCCAAAGCTCCAGCTTTACAGTCGCCTGAACATTAGATTTTTTAGAGTCATATCAGGACATTCGTTGATGGGGTCTTACTCCTCTGCAGAGATATAGTCTATGTATCTCTACAGAGATTCAGTCGATGTACTGTGCAGCAATTAGTTTAGGTGAAAGATTCTTCTAAGAATAAATTTTTAAAAAGAAACAAAAATAGATATATATTTAGTATACATTTCGCTCAGTAGCCCTTCTTGTCAAAAATAAAACTGTGAGATTCTTGTATCCACCACAAGAAAAATGTGTTTTTTTTTTAATTTTATTAATTTATTTATTATTTAATCGCATATTTACATTCGTAAGTTATTTAACGCGGGATTCATTCTTCTCGAAGAACAGTTGTGGAACTATTTAACCTACAGCTGGGGAGGGGAAGATAGAGAAGGGTCATATTTTTTTCTAAGGTCATTCGTCCAAAAACGAGAATAATAACGTGACAAGAGTTTAAACTTGCTTACTACGCTGTCTCATCTTTCTCTACGTTTCGGCCAAATTTCATTCTGGACTTCTTCAGGTGATTTACCGTGACCTCGGATAGGAATGCTGAGTCTTGTAACCGTATCCTTCCACTGCCTTCCATAGTTGTTGTCTATCGCACCACGTTTTTGACCAAGTAAACCTCTGGCCGGCTTGGGTAGGATTTGAAACTGCTATCTTCTGACAATGCTCACCTGGAACCGTAGAGACTCAACGCCGCTATCCGCTGCGCCACGGGCTCGGAAGGGCGATCAAGGATGGACTTTTTGGTGTTATAAATCCAATTATTTGTTCTCCTTATCTGGTCTTCCATAGTCTGGTCCATACCGAATTTTGTAAATTGTCGCGTTATATCACCTGAAGAAGGCCAGAGGTGAAATTTGGCCGAAACGTAGTGAAAGAAGAAGCGACGCAAAAACTACCAAGTCCGCAATAAATAAAAATTAATTCTCAGATTAAGAAGCCTCGTCTCAAAATGATTCCAATTAAAGACAATTACGCTGTCTCAGTCCAGCACGTTTTCCACTGCGCCACGGGGACGTCTTCTCTCCGTAGAAAATTAATTGGTAACTGAATTACGTTACCAATATATAACAATACTTATTAACACTATATATGTATATATGTGTGTGTGTGTGTGTGTGTGTGTGTGTGTGTGTGTGTGTGTGTGTGTATGTATGTATGTATTTTTTGTGTACGAGCATGAGTGTGTATGTGCAAGTGTCAGTACATGTGTGTGAGCATGTGAATGTGCAGATGGTGCAAATATGCAGATTTTTTTATTTAGATCAGCAGACCTAGTCGACACGATTTTCTCAAGTAGAGTAATCAATCCACTTGTAAAATCTGGCAGACCATAAAGTTATTTTCTAAAAACTTGGTTTCGTCTGGTTTGGTTGAGGTTTATGGAGTATCAATCACCTGCGGATTATTTAATGCCAGATCCAGCTTACACAAAGACACACACACATACATACAAACGTATATATATATATATATATATGTGTATATGTGTATGTGTGTGTGTGTGTGTGTGTGTGTGTGTGTGTGTGTGTGTGTGCTTATATATATATATATATATAATTTATTAGCGAATAGTTTGAAGATAACATTATTTTTAAACGAGCTAGAGCTCATTTTCAGTACACAGTTAAATGGTATTATTATCCCGCACCAATAATTCAATGTAATATCAATCAATTGTTTGAAATCAGTTAAATAATTACATAGTTCCATGAGACTTCAAGAGGTACTACCTAAGAATCGGTCCAAGTGGACATGGGAGTAACGATATTGAAGGAGTAATCCTCATTCTTCAAAGCTTCATAACAACATGAGACTCATTATCGGATGGTTTACATATGCAGTATCTATCTATCTATCTATCTATCTATCTATCTATCTATCTAAGTCTGGTCACAATCTATCTATCTATCTATCTATCTATTATCAAATCTTACTTAGATCATTGATAAATCTATTTATCGATCCTAATATATTTGCAAATCTCTTTATCTCTCTCAATAAATCAATTTGTTGATCGTTATATATCAGTTAATCTATCTTAATTTCTTTATAAATCATGAAAATATCAATTTATCTATACTAATATAAAAGCAAATCTCTCTGTATATATATATATATATATATATATATATATATATATATATATATATATATATATATATATATATAGATATTATTCGGTACAGTTAAACCAGAGTTGGGAGTAATTCCTTCAGGACAAGAAAATCATTCAGGAGCTGAACATTTGAATTTTCCTGGTGGAGAGCTCAATAAATAGGTAAAAAAAAACGGAAATTCAATAAAACGAGGAGGTAACTCCTTAATCTCTTCCACCTCCCCCTCCACCCAACGTGTCTATTCTTTTTTATTTATCTATTGGATCTGAAGAAGTCTTGTTATATTTTATCTTCGTGTTTTTGGTTTACAACAGAAACTGAAAAACAGGATGGAAATAAATTTATAATCCTAAATTAACCGGTCTTTGTTTTTTTCTTATATATATATATATATATATATATATATATATATATATGTATACGTGGGTCATTTAATTAGTTTCGAGACTTTTTTGTACAGACATTTAAAACTGTCGTAGACTCTTAAAACTTCAGTATGTTATTGCTATACATCCTATGAGACAACTGACCAATTTTTATGATTTCAGCTTAAAAAGAACAGCTACAGAAGGAATTGGAATACACCCTACTAAACCATGATTGTCACAGCTGGTGAATTTCAAAAATTCAAGGACGGCAGGGAGTCTGTGAGGAATTATGAGAGGTGTGGGAGGAGTAAGGAAATCAATACACCAGAGTTGATTGGCCAAAGGGTTAGGGTTAGGGTTACTATGTTGAGGTTTTAAGGGAGTTCAGAAAGAGATTCCATCGGAAGAGGCCAGCGCTCTTCAAATCGGGTCACTGGCATTTCTACCAGGACAATGCACCAGTCCACAACTCCATCCTTGTCACAGACTATTTGACCAAGATGGGCATCAAGAGAGTTCCTCACCCTCCCTATAGTCCAGACCTTGCTCCCTGTGACTTGGTTTTTCCCTACTCTCAGAGGCTGTCGTTATGAGACAATTGAGGAGATGAAAGAGGCAGTGACGAAGGTGATTGACACGCTCTCACATGAGGACTTCCATGGGCCTTTCCAGAAGTTGTAGGAACGGTACAACAAGTGCATTGCAGCCGGAAGAGATTACTTCAAAGGGGACTAGAGTTTTATATGTGTACTATCAATAAAAGTGTCCATACGAAAAATGTCTGGAAACTTATTAATGATCCTCGTATATATATATATATATATATATGGAATAAAATAATGGAAACGAATCCGGGAAAATGGAGAAAAATTAAAGGACAAATGCAAAAGTGATGAATTTATCGTGGAGGAAAGACGACATTAAACTGTTTCCGTCTTAAAAAACCTTCATTTGGATTTTATTATGATGGAACAAGGCTTGTTGGAACAACGATGGATGTTTTTTAAACATCTATTGTTGTTCTATCAATAAATTCATCACTTCTGAATTTGTATTTCAATCTCCCTCTCTCTCTCTATATATATATATATATATATTAGAAAAAGTAAAGTTGGCGACCGTAGTCGAGGGCAACCAGAAGGCCCCCTTTTCAATAGCTACTACACCGAGGTGTAGGGGAGGACGCTACTCCTTTCTCTGGATTGCTCCACTTTGTCCTTGATACGTGCCTTGATATATATATATATATATATATATATATATGCACTGAAGGTATTAACGGCTGCCACCAGCATAATGCAAAACTCTTCTAACGAACTGAGCTCCCCGGTATCCAGAAATGCAAAATGTAAGCAAACGAAAGCCAATTGATAATGAGCCATAAATCCCGAGCTAACATGGATGCCTGAGGGCTGAGCGGTTAGTTACTAATCAAAACATAAAGATGGGGGGGTTTGATCCCAGCTTGAAGCGTCCTGCGTGTCTAGCCACACTGAAGAGTCGTGATACAACGAAACAGTCTGTCTGTGGATGACAATATATATATATATATATGTGTGTGTGTGTGTGTGTGTATATATATATATATATATACGTTTGTCCCATTAATTTTTTTCGCAGAGTTTTCTTGAAGACTAGTTTTGGGGAGAAGCTGCTGTTAATTATTTGGTTCTGTAAACTTGCCCTACGTACGTATTGGCCACTTCAAAAATTATTATTGAATTGCAACTAATACGGCTACCTTTTGTTTTCTTTCCCAAGGTCATCATTTGTTTCAATTGTTCTTTTTTTTTTCTTTTCCTTTTCTCCACGAGTCATTTCCTTTTTTCATAATAATATATATATATATATATATATATATTCCGAAGACACAGATTCAACGGAGATTGGTAACTGTCAGTTTCTCGTCTATACAACAAAAAGACCATATATATAAATATATATGTGTGTGCGGTCCAATTATCACAAGAAACTCATAGTTACTAAATACTGCTGACTCTGTGTCCATGCGATACAAACGGAGATGAATATGTTCTATCACAGATATCAAAGACTCTTTATTCAAAAGTATAGTAAATTATATATATATATATATATAGTTTGCAAGGAGTAATAAAAATTGAACTCCTTGTGTTTTTTTTTCACAAGCGATAGCCGAGAGACTTTTACTCGAATCTAAGGGACTGCAAGTGTCTTCAGGTCTCCAGGACTCTGCTCAGTATTCTAGCCGATCTTAACAATGCTGTAGTCGTGGTGGTCTTCATTCGTCCTCCGATTCTTCTTGCCTCCTATCTAAATGCACCTGTTACAAATAATATCACCATCCCTTTTCAGTTCAACAGCTGTCTTAGTTTTCTGGCATGGTTCAAGTATTTGCTACCACGTTTTTTTGGGGTTTTGTTTTTTCAAATTTTCACTCAGTCCTTCACTCAACCAGCAAAGTTCACTATTCGGTAGGCTCTTTTTTTTCTTTGACTATCACTAGGTCTGGTCTTCTAGTCGGGATTTGGCGATCTGTTTGTATCGGAAAATCTCAGAGAAATTTTTTGCGTCTCATTCTTCAGGACGGATTCTAGTTTAATCATCATCATCGTCATGTCGTTCCGCTAGCACGGATATCCCTGACCCTCTCTTATCACTTTTCCCCATCGTTCATCGCCTCTGGCAGGTCCTCAGGGCTACATCCCGTATCCTCACAAAGCTGCTGTATGTATGTTCGAGCTGGTCATCTTGCTTTTGCTTGGCTATACGTGGGGGTCCATAGGAGTAAATCACTTATGAGCTCTTCCTTGCTTCTCCAGCTTTATCTTGCGTGTCTGGTTCATCTAGCTTGAATAGTTTTCGTGATTGGAGGCATGTGGCCGTATACTTGGTGCTTTGTGGGGTGTGCCGTCAGGGATTGTTCAATATTGCTCGCAACATTCTTGTGTAATTGCCGTCTAGTTTCTTCTCCAGCCGTTTTGTTAGCGTCCAAGTAGTGCATCCATAAAGCAGTATCGACACGACCACTGCCTGGAAGAAACAAAGGGACACGTTAGCCCCATACCTCTTTATCATCTGTCTAGATTACGTCTTTAGAACTTCGATTGATAAAATCAGAGAAAACGGCTTCGAGCTGAAAAAGAAAAGAAGCAGAAGGTACCCCGCAAAAAAATTACCGACGCCGACTACGCCGATGACATAGCGTTACTGGCGAATACACCCAACCAAGCCGAAACACTACTGCATAGTTTGGAACGAGCCGCTGCATGCATTAGCCTCCATGTCAATGCACACAAAATTGAATATATGTGCTATAATCAAACAGGTGACATTTCCACACTAGACGGAACCTCTCTGAAACTAATAGACAAATTCACCTACCTAGGAAGCAGCGTCTCATCAACCGAAAAGGACATCGACACACGACTAACGAAAGCATGGACAGATATCGATCATATGGAAATCAGACCTGACCGATAAAATGAAACGCAGTTTCTTCCAGGCAGCGGTTGTATCGATACTACTATATGGATGCACTACTTGGACGCTAACTAAACGGCTCAAGAATGTTGAGAGCAATATTGAACAAGCCCTGGCGTCAACACCCCACAAGGCACCAACTATACGGCCACTTGCCTCCCACCACGAAAACTATACAAGTTAGACGAACAAGACACGCAGGACACTGCTGGAGAAGCAAGGACGAACTCACCAGGGATGTACTCCTATGGACCCCCGCATATGGCCAAGCAAAAGCAGCACGACTAGCTCGAACATACATACAGCAGCTATGTGAGGATACTGGATGTAACCCTGAAGACCAGCCAAAAGCGATGGATGATAGGGAGAAGTGGCGAGAGATGGTCAGGGATATCCGTGCTGGCGGCACGACATGGTGATGATGATGATGATGTGCTGCTAGAAGAGATTCAGTTTCTCTATTATAATTATAACTACAGTTATTATTCTTTCTCTCCTTTAAGAGTTTTTCAAACTGTAATAGCTCTGGAAGGCGTCACAAAGAGAACAGAACACCACGGTTATAGTACACATATATATTTACAAGAACAATGGATGGTTACAAGAACGTAGGACGGTAAGCTAGTTCGCAAAACCGCGCGGGGTCGAAGTTAGCTTCTGGATCTAGACTGACTTCGTATTGCTGCGTCTTCCGGTATTATGGAGAGTGGTTGAGTTCATTAGTAGTGTTGCATACCATAATACATATACAAATATATGCGTAAGATAATAAAACTCAATGACGACTTCAAGAAACGAACGAATACACTTCTTTTAAAAATATAACTCTCACACTTTATTCTCGAAAGGGGGATGTTTCTTGTGTATGTGAGAGACGAGTTGAAGACGGGGACAGACTGCTACATTGACCCAAGTTCTTCTTTGACCATAGCAACACTTCATCTTGACTGGGTTGTTCAACTGTGAGTCACCGATGGCCGCAAAGCCCTCTGTCTGCCGCTAGCTCTCACTTCGGCATCTTGTTTCCAACTGCCTCAAGCCGTCCGTGCCCTGGTTATATTATTGTTAACGTCCACCGCTGTTCTTCCGCTTATTTACAGAGTGCATCTCTTGATTGATGGCTCGGTCGAGGGTCAATATATAACAGTAGCTGATTCCACAATAGCACAAACAAGAATTAGATTATGAATTTTTACTGGAGTTTGAGTGAGAGCAAATCTCCTCAAATCTCCAGGACTCTCCTTAGTAATCTGACCAATCTTAATAATGCTGTGGTCTGGATAGTGTCTTCTTTTCCTCTCATTTCCTAATATTCCAGTTCTTTAAATAGTCCTTTGGAGATTATTACAAATACGCCATTTACAATTGGTATCACTGTTCGATTGTCTATTTCATTTCTCTAGCAAGGTCCAGGTATTTATCTCTTTTTTCGCTTTCTTTTAGTTTCATTCTCTGGTCTGTCGGAATAGCAAAGTCTACTATTCGGCAGGTTTTTTTTTTTTTTTTTTTTTTTTTTTTTGCTTGTAATCACTAGGTCAGGCCGCCTAGCCGAGCTTTGGTGATCCATTTGTATCACAAAACCCTAGGCAATTTTGAGCCTCTCATTTTCCTGGACGGATTCAATTTTGTGCATATACCATTTATTATCATTATTATTTACTCAGGTTGTGTAGGAGGTGCCCGTGGTGTAATGGTTATCGTCGTAGGAAATAGACACGGCGACACGAGTTCAAATTGCATTTGAGACTGATTGCATTTCACGTAGCACTAATAATACCCTTGGGAAAGGTATGAATCCAATTATTCTCCCTCCAGCTATGGAGGGAGAATGGGTAAATAGTAGGGCGAGCGGAGGGGTTGGTAAAAAAAAAGGATTATTATTTACTCAGTAAGCTGATGGTCTTTCACTGGAGATTGAGTGAGAGCAAGTCTCCTCAAGTCTCCAGGACTCTTCTCAGTATTCTGGCCGTTTTCAATAATGATGTTGTTTGGATGTTCTCCACTCGGCCGCCATTTTCCAAATTCTCCAGACTCTTTAATGATTCTTTAGTTACCGTGCCAAAAGCACCAATCACGATTGTTATAATTGTCATCTTCGTGTACCACAGCTTTTTCAATTCTCTAGCAAGGTCGAGGTACTTATCCTTCTTTACACATTCTTTCAGTTATATTCTGTGGTCAGCCGGGACAGCAAAGTCGACATATCATTATTATTATTATTATTTACTCCTTTAGAGTTTTTCAAATCAGTGTTAGCTGATGGTTTTTCACTGGAGCTTGAGTGACAGCAAGTCTCCTCAAGTTTCCAGGACCCTTCTCAGTATTCTGGCCGTTCTTAGCAATGCTGTCGTATTATTATCATTATTATTAACATTGTTGTTGTTGGTTTGTTTCGTTTTGTTGTGTTGTTTAAAGTCAAAGCCAAACTTGCGGTTCTGTTTAAGACATATCGGTGGGGACAAGAGGGTTCATGACTTTTTCAATTATATTTGTCCGAAGGTTGACTTAATGTCATAACTAGAGTTCAAACTTTCTTACTCTAATGCCTCAGCCAATTACGTTAGCCACCATGCTACAGACTTCCCCACATTATATATATATATATATATATATATATATATATATATATATATATATATATATATATATATATAAGTCTAACGTAAAGTTGGGTGGGTTTCGACCCCAGCTTCAAGCGTCTTACGTGTCTAGCCACATTGAGGAGTTGTGATACAACGAAACAGTCTGTCTGTGGATGACAATATATATATATATATATATATATATATATATATATATATATATATATATATTTAATTCATGGAATTTAGACTGCTAGCTGTGTAAATTCCATGAATTAAATAAATATGTATACAATAAATATATATATATATATATACTTTAAGAAAAAACAACGAAACCGGTCACATAGGATTATAAATTTATTTCGATCCTCTTACGCATTTTTGAAATTTCCAAAAACACGAAAAAATTAACAGGACTTCTTCAGATCTTTTTGATAAAAAAAAATTGAATAGACACATTAGAGTGGGAGGGGATAATATCTGAAGAAGTCCTGATAATTTTTTTCGTGTTTTTGGAAATTTCAAAAATGCGTAACAGGACGGAAATAAATTTATAATCCTATGTGACCGGTTTCTTTGTTTTTTCTTAAAGAATTTATTGCTCTGTATTATTGGTACATTGAGCTCTTTACCAGGAAAATTTTAAATATTCATTCATGAATAATTTCTTGTCCTGATGGAATTACTCCCAACTCCGGTTTAACTGGACCAAGAATACTCTCTCTCTCTCTCTATATATATATATCGTATCTAATATATATTTATCTATTATTATTATTATTATTACACAAGAATGCTGCGTGCAATCCTCAACAAGTCCTGGCAGCAACACCCCACAAGACACCAACTGTACGGCCACCTGCCCCCTATCACGAAATCTATTCAAGTTAGGCGAACCAGACATGCAGGACATTGCTGGAGAAGCAGAGATGAACTCATAAGAGATGTACTCTTATGGATCCCCACACACGGCCGCGCAAAAGCAGGACGACCAGCACGAACGTACATTCAGCAGCTATGTGAGGATACAGGTTGTTGTCCTGAAGACCTACCTAGGGCGATGAACGATAGGGAGGAGTGGCGAGAGAGGGTCAGGGATATCCGTGCTGCCAGCACGATATGATGATGATGATGATGATTATTATTATTATTATTATTATATAATCGCTCTATCCTAGATATTGAGCACTCTCCATATCATATTGCACTAGGTTCGACACAAACCCACAAAGGGATGTAGTGAAAACCAACACTGTTATATATATATATATATATATATATATATATATATATATATATATATATATCGAGGATTATGCATATTCTTTCTGTTTATTTCGACTTTTATGTTGATATATCTCCAGAAATATTTCTATATAGACGTTCATTTTTCGATGGTTCTTAATCACATCGACAAATATATCCAACTTTAAAGGTATTCCATCCATACAGACAGAGGAACCTTTCTCAGAATGATCCTGTCTTCTTGGGTGTACGCAGTTTTACGCATGCGCATATCTTCCGGCCTGTTGGCGAATAAAATCAATCCACCTACTTTCTCACTGTCTCGGAGTTTGTTGTTTTTTTTTTCTTTTTTTAACTATTCAATTTTCTTGTTTTTTTATGTTGGTCTTTTTTATTTTTTTTTATCTTTTTTTTTTTGCTCCTGCTATTTTTTGTGGGTGTGTTATGAATATTATATACAAAATTTGAACACAAAGAACGAAAATTTCTATCAAAGGATCTGAGTGATACCTTATCCAAGAAATTTTTTTTTTTTCAATTTTTTTTCTTCTTGGCGGGATTTTCTCCCTTTATCGACAATTTCCCAAATTTATCGTGCCCTTTGCTTATTACATCTATTTTAGTGGTTGTTTTTGTTGTTTTATCGTGTTTGCTTTTCACTTTATTCTTTATTTAGCGTATAGTTTCTTTCTTTTGATAATTTCTTTCATTTTTTTTCATTCTCTTACTTTTTCAACTTTTTTTTTATTTTTTTACTTTTTATTTGTTATTCTATCTTTTTTGGAAATCTCATTCATTTTTTTTCATTCATTTACTCTTTATTGCATTTTTCGCCGATTCTGACTTCTGGTTTTTCTTTTATTGTTCTTTACAATATTTTTTCTTTTTTCTTTTCTTCCTGTGAAAGTTGTTTTCCTTCTTTTCTTTCCTTCTTTATTTTCTTTTCTTCTTTCTTAATTTCTTTTTTTTTAATAATTTTGTCATTTCGTTTTTTTTTCTTTCATTCCTTCATTGGTCTTTTCCTTCCTTTCTCCAATCTTTCTTTCTTCATTACCTTTTTTTCTTTCTTCCGATTGATTTTCGGCCTTTCTTCATTTTTAATATCAATGTTGTTTTGCGTCTTCTATTTTCTGCTTTCTTTCTTCTTTTATTTCACCAATCTCTGTTATTTACTTTCTTTATCAATAATCTTTCTTTCTTTCTTTCTTTCTTTCTTTCTTTCAATGTTACATTTCTTTCTTTCTTTCTTTTATTTTCTTTCCTTTTCTTATTTTTTCTCCTAATTTTTTTCATTCATTCTCTTATTTCATTCTTCGTGTCAGTGTTCTTTTTTTCTTTTTCCTTTTTTCTTTCTTTTAATGTTTTTTTCTTTACTTCTTTCTTTCTTTCTTTCTTTCTTTCTTTCTTTCTTTCTCATAGTTACTTTTCTTTCTTTTTTTATTTTTTCTTTATTTGCAATATTATTACAATAGTATTTCTTACTTCATGTCTTAGAATCAGAGTTCTTTCTTTCTTTCTTTCTTTCTTTCTTTTATTTTCTTTTCTGAAGAATTTTTTCTTTTATTTTCTTATGTCATTCTTCGTATCAATGTTCTTTCTTTCTTTTTTCTTTCTTTTTTCTTTCTTTCTTTCTTCCTTCCTTTCTTTCTTTCTTGCTTTCTTTTATTTTCTTTCCTTTTCTGGTTTTTTCTTAAGAATTTTTTTCCTTTTATATTTCGTTCTTTGTATCAATTTTCTTTTTTTCTTTCTTTCTTTCTTTCTTTCTTTCTTTCTTTCTTTCTTTCTTTCTTTCGTTACTTTTTCGTTCCAATTCTTATTTTTTCTTAATAGCATTTTCATTCTCTTATTTCGTTTCTTCGTATTCTTCCTTTTTCTTTTTTTTTTCTTTAGATTTTGTCCATTCATTCTTTTATTTCGTTCTTCATATCAATGTTCTCTCTTTCTTTCTTTCTTTCTTTCTTTTATTTTCTTTTCTGAAGAATTTTTTCTTTTATTTTCTTATGTCATTCTTCGTATCAATGTTCTTTCTTTCTTTTTTCTTTCTTTTTTCTTTCTTTCTTCCTTCCTTTCTTTCTTTCTTGCTTTCTTTTATTTTCTTTCCTTTTCTGGTTTTTTCTTAAGAATTTTTTCCTTTTATATTTCGTTCTTTGTATCAATGTTCTTTCTTTCTTTCTTTCTTTCGTTACTTTTTCGTTCCAATTCTTATTTTTTCTTAATAGCTTTTTTCATTCTCTTATTTCGTTTCTTCGTATTCTTCCTTTCTTTCTTTTTCTTTTTTTTTCTTTAAATTTTGTCCATTCATTCTTTTATTTCGTTCTTCATTTCAATGTTCTCTCTTTCTTTCTTTCTTTCTTTCTTCTCATCATTTTATTCCTTATTTTCATTGTCTAATAAATATTTCTCTATTCCTTCCCATATTTCTTTCATTCACTCAATTTTTTCTTCCTATTGTTCTTTGTTTCTTCTTTTTTCTTGAGATGTATACTTTTTATAGCATTTTCTTTTTTATTTCAACCGTTCGTTCTTTATTTTCGTAATATAATGGCCGAGGGATTTCGTTTTATGCCTTTGAGTTTAGTTAAGCAGAGAACCTTTCGGCTCAGCTCATGGGTTAGTTAGGTGCAAACTTGAGTGCAGGTGTTAACGCGGGCGCGAAGAGGATGTGTCGTTCATAGACGTCAAAATAAAAATCCGATAGAAAGGTTGACCAGTGGATGTGAATGATGTCATGCACCGGAAGCGCACGCGCGGAGGATTTGGGGGATTTTGAAAAAGTCAGTTAGTTGAGTTGAATCCTGCATCGGGAGAAGACGGTTAGCTTTCGCTTGCTCGCGGAGACCTTTGTGGCGGGTGCCATACGTGTTGGTGGTGGGGGTGCATATGAAAAAGCCAGGATAGAAAAAATGTGTATCTATCTTCTTATGTCGAAGAACCTTTAAACTCAAAGGTAATAAAAGGTTTCATACCTGAACAAAGAAGTCGTCACGTGTTTTTCGAATTTCGAGATTCCTATGTTCTATCTATGGACATTCGATGTATGTTTCACACATAGCCATATCATGGCTATGGTATATTTTTTTCTTTCTTTCTCCGATGAATATTATCCATTTTAGTCGATTCTTCATATCATTGCTTTTTTTTCTGTCTTCTTTTATTTCATTTTTTTTTTTCCTTTTTTTAAGCTCAGGCGGAAACAAAAATAAAGCTCATGCAAAAATTGAAGCAAAAAAGAAAGAAATTAATTGATTGAAAAATAGGCATAAAAGAAAGAAAGAAAGAAAAAAAGAAGGAAAATCACTGATTTTAAGATATAAAATAAGAAGGAAATACTTTTAATAAAGAAAGAATGAACACTGTAATAGAAAGAAAGAAAAAAAGAAAGAAAGAAAGAAAGAAAGAAGGAAGATCACAGATTTTAAGATATAAAGTAAGAAGAAATACTATTAATAAAGAAAGAATGAGTACTGTAATAGAAAGAAAGAAAGAAAGAAAGAAAGAAAGAAAGAAAGAAGGAAGATCACTGATTTTAAGAAATAAAGTAAGAAGGAAATATTATTAATAAAGAAAGAATGAATACTGTAATAGAAAGAAAGAAAGAAAGAAAGAAAGAAGATCACTGATTTTAAGATATAAAGTAAGAAGGAAATACTATTAATAAAGAAAGACTGAATACTGTAAAAGAAAGAAAGAAAGAAAGAAAGAAGGAAGATCACTGATTTTACGAAATAAAGTAAGAAGGAAATACTATTAATATAGAAAGAATGAATACTGTAATAGAAAGAAAGAAAGAAAGAAAGAATAGTAACTTTCAAAGAAAGAAAAAAAGAAAGAAAGAAAGAACGAAGGTAAAGTATATTTGAAAAAAGAAAAAAAGTGAGTATATTTGAAAGAAAGAAAGAAAAGTAACTTTCAATAAAGAAAGAAAGAAAGAAAGAAAGAAAGAAAGAAAGGTTAAAAAAATTTATTTAGAGAAGAGTGGACGGTGTATTCTATAACCTCAGTCAGCTGAGGTCATAGAATACACCGTCTGCACCCCAATAGAAGGTTAAGAACCCTGATATAACACTAAACATTGGACTCAACTGGAGATAACACTGATGATGAGGTACCAGTAATGATTTCGGGATTGCTGAGTATCCCTTAATTGCTATCGCTCCCATGTCCACTCTGACCTGGAGTGGTAGCACCTAATAGACTCCTATCTTTAGGTCAAATAGAACTGTTTGACAATATAACTCAGTGTAACAAATGGCTTATGCCAAATTGAATTGTTTAAAATCAGGACTGTTTGATCATTTCATCATCATCGTGTCGCGCCGCTAACACGGATATCCTTGACCCTCTCTCGCCACTTCTCCCTATCGTTCATCACCTCTTGCAGGACCTCAGGGCTACATCCCGTATCCTCACATAGCTGCTGTATGTATGTTCGAGCTGGTCGTCCTGCCCTTGCTTGGCCATATGTGGGGGTCCATAGGAGTACATCACTTATGAGCGCGTCCCTGCTTCTCCAGCAGTGTCCTGTATGTCTGGTTCGTCTAGCTTCGATGGTTTTCGTGATGGGAGGCAGGTGGCCGTATAGTTGGTGCCTTGTGGGGTGTTGCTGCCAGGACTTATATATATTAAATATATATGATTTCTAAACACATTTTGTTGATAACATTTTAAAACAAGTCTGAGTTCATTTTTCCAACAGGTAAATCATCATCATCATCATGTCGCGCCGCCTGCGCGGATATCCCTGACCGTCTCTCGCCATTTCTCCCTATCACTCATCGCCTCCGGCAGGTCTTCAGGATTACAACCCGTGTCCTCACATAGCTGCTGTATGTAAGTTCGTGCTGGTCGTCCCACACTTGCACATCCATGAGTGGGGGTCCACAGGAGTACATCGCTTATGAGCTCGTCCTTGCTTCTCCAGCAGTGTCCCGCGTGTCTGGTTCGTCGAACTTGTATAGTTTTTGTGATGGGGGGCAAGTGTCCGTATAGTTGGAGTCTCGTGGGGTGTTGTCGCCAGGACTTGTTTAATACTGCTCTCAACATTCTTGTGTAATTTCCGTCCAGCCTCCTCTCCAGCCGCTTCGTAAGCGTCCATGTGGTGCATCCATATAGCAGTATCGACACAACCGCTGCCTGGAAGAAACTGCGTTTCATTTTATCTGTTAGGTCCGACTTCCATATGATCGAGAGCCTATCGATAGCTGTCCATGCCTTCGTCAGTCGTGTGTCGATGTCCTTCTCGGTTGATGAGACGCTGCTTCCTAGGTAGGTGAATTTGTCGACTAGTTTCAGAGAGGCTCCGTCTAGTTTGGCAATGTTGCCTGTTTGGTTGTAACACATATATTCGGTTTTGTTTGCATTTCAAGTATTTCTATCTTTTATTAATCATTCTCTTTACTATCAATCATTTGTTTGCACATAGTTAAATAGATTCAAGTATCTTCACATCATCATCATCATGTCACGCCGCTAGCACGGATATCACTGGCATTCTCTCGTCACTTCTCCCTATCGTTCATCGCCTCCGGCAGGTCTTCAGGGCTACATCCCGTATCCTCACATAGCTGCTGTATGTATGTTCGAGCTGGTCGTCCAGCCCTTGATTGGCCATATGTGGGGGTCCATAGGAGTACATCACTTATGAGCGCGTCCCTACTTCTCCAACAGTGTCCTGCATGTCTGGTTCGTCTAGTTCGTCTAGTTTGGGTAGTTTTTGTGATAGGAGGCAGGTGGTCAAATAGTTAGTGCCTTGCGGGGTGTTGCTGCCAGGACTTATTCCATATTGTTCGCAACATTCTTGTGTAATTGCCATCTAGCTTCTTCTGCAGCCGTTTTGTTGGCGTCCAAGTGGCGAATCCATACAGCAGTATCAACACGACCGCTGCCTGGAAGAAATTGCGTTTCATTTTATCGGTCAGGTCTGATTTCCATATAATCGATAGCCTATCAAGTGCTCATACCACGGGGCTGGGGAGCATATATATTGACATCCACAGAGAGACACAGGCTTTCACGCTTTATGCACTGATAACCACAGAAACCATAACAATATGTACATATATATATATGTGGGGGGGTGAGTGTCATCAGTTAGAATAATTGGACTATTCTTTTAATCATCATTGTTATACTTTCGACGTTTCGACCGATGCATCTTTCAGCCTTTTTAGGTGTTTCGTGTCAAATTCAGGTTTGAACCTGCTTCTCAATGATATCATCCGGAGATTGCACGTTCAATCCCGACTCGAGGTGAATAATATGTAATATTTACTTTTGCTTGACATATGTATCCGCTCGTGGTTAACGAACTGAGAACAATCTAGCCGCGTGGATTAAATAAAGGGTTCAGTTCGAGGGTCTGAGTCAGCTAGGTTTGACATGGAACACATGAAGAAGACCGGAGGGTGCATCGGCCGAAACTTTGAGAATTCAACGATAAAGACAATTGTCCGAATATTCTTCGTGATAAAAATTATCAAGCTACATCTTAGAAATTTAGACTAATATAAAATATATATATAATTTTGTAGAGCTATATATATATATATATATAGCCCTCAGAATAATATCTACCTGATTTGGCCCAGTTGGCTGGGGCTGTCGACTACACCGACTGCATCTCTACTGAGGGGAAAGATTCACCCAGCGAGAGTCCTGGATATGACACTAAATGATCTGACAGTGAAATTTCAGTAATGATGGATGGTTTGGTTTGGTTTGGTTTGTTTGGTTTTATGGCATATCAACCTTTGTAGGTTATTTAACGCCAAACCCATTTTTATGTAAATAATCTGTTCTATTGAAAACAGTTCAGTTTAGCATAAGTACACAGTTTAATTGTCAAAATCAATTCCATTTTAAAATATTCAAGCAGTTATATGTAATAATCCAGTTATGTGTAAATACAGTTTTAATGTCGAAAAACAGTTCTATTTGAAATAATTCAGTTAAGCATAAGCACGCAGTTTAAGTGTAAGTACGGTTTAATTGTCAAAAACGTTTCTACTTCAAGCTATTCAGTTTTCTCAATTCATTTTAGCATAAGTATGCTGTTAGTTCTATTTAACCCATAGATAGGGCCCTATCAGGTGCTACCACGCCGGGCCAGAGTGGACATGGGAGTGATGGTAATGAAGGGGTACTCCGTATTGCCCAAAGCTCCAGCATTGCTGGAACCTTACCATCAGATTGTTTAGTGTCATATACAGGACACTCGTTGGGGGGGTCTTACCCCTCTGCAGAGAAGCAGCCGGTTTATTCTACGGCCCCAGCTGACTGGAGAAAGTAATGATGGAGATTGGGAGAATGCGGGTTACCCCTTCACTGCAATCGCTCTTAGGTCCACACAGGTCGGATGTGGTAGCACCTGATGAGGTCCAATCTATGGGTCAAATAGAACTAAACTGTGTACTTAAGCTAAACGGAATTGCTTAAAATAGAACTGTTTTGACATTTAAACTGCGTACTTATGCTAAACTGAACTGTTTTTACATTTAACTCTGAGTAAATAAATGACTGAGGAATACTTAGTACCATTTTATTTTGTTGAATAAACTGAATGTTTGAAATAGAACTGTTTTTGAGCTTTACACTTGGTACTTAGGTAAATTGAATTGCTTGAAATAGAACTATATATATATATATATAGCATTAAATAACCTACAATAATTTATACGCCTTAAAACAAAACCAAACAAAGAAATTCTACCCGATTAAAATTTTATTCATATGATGACGTCATATCAGCTGTTGATAACTATCGGCTCACGTGGTGTAATGGATATCGTCATCGGAAATGGTTAGGGCGACCCGAGTTCAAATCCTGGAGAAGTCTGTTAGTATTTTACATTGCACTAATGCTCTTGTGAAAAGTTTAAATCAGGTATTCTCCCACCAGCTACGGGTAAATCAATAGGGGCTTTCTTGAATCATATATCAACTTTGGACACATTCCAAGAACTTTTCAGCCGACCCAAGTATATATATATATATATATATATAATGATAACACTTTTATGTCTCATGGAAAAAATAAATTTTATTCAAAACGGCTGGTAAGTTTTACTGAAATATTTATGGTGAATCGGCTTAAAGAATGTTCGCCATATATATCAAATGAAAATGATGGAACCGCACCAGAAGTTCACTTTAAATGAAACTGACACTTCTGTGCATATATATATATATATATATACGTTTGTATTTATGTGTGTGTGAAATGTTGCCAAGTATTTGATTCTCTCCCCTACCACACTCGTCTTACCTTCTATTTTTGAGAGAAGTAACTGATTGCTCGCTCAAAAAGACAAAAATCTCACTTAATATAACTTGCTTTCATTTTTGCTTAACTTCCTAATCGACGCTGTGTTTTTTTAATCGTTACTTGGAAATTTTAGTTTTTGTTTTTATTTTTTGTCTGTCATTCAAAAGAGTGCCAAAACTTTTCCTTGTACTGGCAGCGACAAAATTCCTGAATTCTGCAAGTGGATTCTCTCGTTTGCATAGGGATTGCCTGAGGCCTGGTGGATGGTAAAGAGTGAATATGCGGAACCCAGGGGTAAAACGCGTCCGGATGAGAACATTTCTTGTGTGTATAAAGATGCAGGTATTTGATCGCATTTCTGTTGAAACGAAATTTTTCTTTCTTTCTTTCTTTCTTTCTTTCTTTCTTTCTTTCTTTTGTTACTGAATACTTTTAAAGATCTATCTATCTATCTTAGTCTGGTCTCAATCTATCTATCTATCTATCTATCTATCTCAGTCACTTCATATCTATCTATCTATCTATCTATCTATCTATCTCAATCACTTCATATCTATCTATCTATCTATCTCCCAGTTTATTCATATTGATTGCTCTATCTATCTTATTCTGTTTTTCTCTTTTTCTATCTTTCTTTATCTTTCTATTTCACAGTCTATTCATTCTGATACCTCTATCTATCGATATATATATATATATACTAATCTAATATCTACTAGCATTCACGGTTACCAGAAAAAAAGAAAAAAAAAACGCCAGAAACAAGAGATAAAAATATCTAGAATCACCGCCCGGGGGAAAATGAAAAAGTATCATAGGACAAAAAGAAAGAAAAGGCCAGCCATCGTCACACCAGTTGAAAAAAATCAAGAGATATGCCGTCAGTTGGTCAAAAGAAAACTAAAGCCCTCCGTAAACGCTGCAATGCTACAATTGCAAGAGTGCTCAACACGAGTGGAGCCAATTACAAAATGAACTTAAATCGCGAGTCGGAAATCTCCTACTAAAGTTTCACCTTAACGGCTCATCAGGAAGTCTCATACGGTATGAGAATGTGACCAAGGTCAATTTTTTAAAAGTAGAATACAAAACTGGTTTTCATTATCTCAGACCGTTTGCCACATGACGGATTAAGAATTTAGTCGGCTCTAGTATGTACTCATAGCTGACGAAGAATAACTGGATTATACCAGTATATATATATATATATATATATGGTTGTTTGGTTGGGTAGTAGTTTTGTTTTACGGCGCATCAACTCTTTTTGGGTTATTTAATGACAAATTAAATTTTAAACGATTCAGTTTAATTTACGCATACTTTTTGTTGACAATCAAAATGTCAAAACATTTCTATTTTAAACAATTCAGTTTAGCATAAGTACAGAATTTAGTTCCATTTAAAATAAATTCTATTTCAAACAGTTCAGTTTACTTGAAGTATAACTGTTTTTGACATTGAAATTGTGCTTAGGCTAAACTGAATTGTTTGAAATGGAAATATTTTGACATTTATCTGTGTGTGGACAAAAATTATACTGATACTAAACTGAATTGTTTGAATTAAAACTGTTTGACAAAACGGTTGAAGTGGAAATATTTTTGACAATAAAACTGTTTACTCATGTTAAACTGAATTGTTTAAAATAGAACTGATTATTTGTATAAAAATGGATTTCCCATAAAATTCAAGCAACTAACCACGCTATAAACTGGGCCTTAGGAGGTGCCCGTGGTGCAATGGTTATCGTCGTAGGAAATAGGCATGGCGACACGAGTTCAAATCCTGGAAGAGACTGTTAGCATTTCACTATAGCACTAATACCCTTGGAAAAGGATAAGAATTCCAATTATTCTCCCTCCAGCAATAGGTAAATACTAGGATAGACTAATCTTTTTAACTATTGTATAGAAGCTGGTCTAGGAGTTGAAAAACTGAATTCAAACTTTGCATAACAATTGACCTTGTGTCATATTCTGCTTGTGCAGAGGAGTTGGTAAATACATATAATCAAAAAAATACAAGGTCAGTAGGGGATAGATTGCTGGTTTTATTCATTTATTTTTCCTTTCTAACCTGTATTAGGAAAACTCAGTTATCATTGTTTTTAATATGATTTTTTTTTTTTAGTGCGCTAGAATCTGTGTGAACCACCGAGAATTTGCTTGCAAAGCATTCTACTATGAAAAAGTTCAGAACCATTGCAACC
>CAUZXS010005290.1:100000-137477 GCA_963585895.1 Sepioteuthis lessoniana | reverse complement strand
ATTGGTATAATATATATGTATGTAAGTATACATGCATGTATATATTAATATAGATACTGAGAGAGAGAGAGAGAGAGAGAGAGAGAGAGAGAGAGAAAGAGAGAGAGAGGGGGGGAAGCAATAATGAGCGAAAGAGTAACAAACTTAAGTATGAATATATTGAAATAGATCAAAAAATTTATCTTTTTCTTCGTCTTCCTTTTCTCCTTTTCTCCTCTTCCAATTCAATTCAACAGTTTCACCCTAAACTTTAAAAGCTGTCAAAGCCAATCAAATGATTTTAATAAAAACTTTATTTACCAATCAAATCAGTCTAAACATTGTGGGTTTGATTTTTTAAATCAGTGGGCGGAGCAACTTCTTGAAGTGCCATTCATGTATTTCTAAAATCTACTCCGATTAGTCAGTCTTGTACCCGTTCAGCCCTACCAGATATAATAAAAGAGAACCGTCATCTTTATTACAATCTGGGGTTGAAGTTATCTCCTTTTTTTTTTTTTTTGCTTAGCTTAGTTTGACACAAGGCGTAAGTATGGAGCATCCAATGAGAATTGAACACTCAAATAATTGTCTGATAATCATTATAACACGCGAGACACTCTATCTACTACTGAAGTCGGTTTGTTGAGAAATTAAACACAAAAATCCAGCTGATTAAGCTTGTTACCATCACTCAAAGTGCGGACTGAAAAAAAAAACATTAGTAATTTGATACAATGAATCAGGTTTCCCACTTTGCTCGTCTGGTCAAAACGTTGATTTTTTAACCGAAAAGTTTGTATTCGAGGCAAAACAGACTATTCAAGAAGACACCTCACCTAAATTTATACTGACGGGCAGTTAATTTTTTTGCTCATAGATAATTATTTTAAATTAGCTGCTGATTGTGCTTTATTTTAGAAACTAAAACAATTGTGTATATGTGTGTATGCTCGAAAAAATAGATAGATAGATAGATAGATTGATAGATAGATAGATTGATAGATAGATTTGGCATGTCTACACTAAGGTAAAAACCGGCTCATTGGGCTGGTGAGTAGTGTTCGCCAATGGTCCGAGAGACCTGGGTTCAATCTCTTGGTCACGTCATACCAAAGACTTTAAAAATAGTACTTGATACAGCCTTGCTTAACACTCAGTATTATAAGGTACTTATCAAGGGTAAAGTGGAGCAATCCAGGGAAAGGAGTAGCGCTCCCCCCTACACCTCGGTGTTGAAGCTATTGATAAGGGAGCCTTCAGGTCGCCCTCGACTATGGTCGCCAACTTTACTTTTATTTAGACCAAGTTGTGAATATATCAATATAGATAAATTTATAGATAGGTAGATAGTTTGAACATGACTACATAGGATTGTGAATATACCAATCTATATGTATAGATAGATATGAATAGACTGATATATATATATATATATATATATATATATATATATATATATATATACTCGCACAGTTGAAGATAGATAGATAGATAGATATGAGCAGATTGGGTATGGATTAATTGAACAAAAAAATATATTGATTGATCAATCGATAGATAGATAGTTAATGAATAAACCAGGTATGAATATATATATATGTGTGTGTGTGTGTGTGTGTGTGTGTGTGTGTGTGTGTGTGTGTGTATTCGTGTGTGTGTGTGTGTGTGTGTATGCATATATATGTATGTATGTATTTATACACACACTTACACACATAGATAGATAGATGCTGGTATAATAGATATGTATGAATGCATGCATGTATGTATGTGCACACACACACACACACACACACACACACATATATATATATATATATATATATATATATATATATATATATGTAAAGAGAGAGGGAGGATGACAGAGAGCATTAAAAAGCGAAAGAGTTACAAACTTAGATAGATAGATAGATAGATAGATAGATAATGGTATCATTGGTATAATATATATGTATGTAAGTATGCATTCATGTATATATGAATATAGATACTGAGAGAGAGAGAGAGAGAGAGAGAGAGAGAGAGAGAGAGAGAGAGGAAGCAATAATGAGCGAAAGAGTAACAAACTTAAATATGAATATATTGAAATAGATTTAAAAATTTATCTTTTGCTTTTGCTTATATATATATATATATATATATATATATAGATGAAATAGAGAATTTCATATACCTTGGTTGTAATATCTCATCTACGAAGAGTCATATCATCATCGGCATCGATAAAACATGGTTATAGATCATGTGGGAATCTGATATCTCTGATCAAATGAATTGGGAATTCTCTAAGTAGTAAACATAGCAGTACTACTATATGGTTGCACCACTCGAATTGTGGTTCTAATATTTAGGAAAAAAAAACTTTGTGAGAACTACACAAGGATGCTACATGCTGTTTTCAAAAATCCTAGAGGCATCATCCTACAAATTAACAGCTATCCAGCCACTTACTTCCCATCTCCCCAATCAGTCAAATAAGACAAACCAGATATGCTGGTAACTGTTGACGAATGAATGAAGTGATGTTCTCTTATGGTACCGACTAATTTTTGCCAACCGGCAAAAGCTTACATTCGTCAGCTCCGTTCGGACACTGGATGCCGTTTAGAGGACTTAACAATTGTGATGGCCGATAGGAATGGAGCGCACATGAGAGAGAGAGAGAGAAAGGAATCCGTGCAAACAGCACTACTTGATAATAATGATGATGATGATATATACTACAATTTAATACACTTTTTTTATATTTGTTTATATTGTTATCGTTTGACTTCTTGTGAGTTTTTCACGGAAGTTTTAACCGGTTGTTTTATATTATTATTAGTCATAGTATTAATATCAGTATATTGATTGATGAATCTAGACGAAATGATATATATATGTATATGTGTGTGTCGTGGGCGCGCACGTGTGTGTGTGTGAACAAACTGAGATAGATTGCTAGAAAGATAGAGACTGACAGACAGACAGATACACAGAGAAAGTGAAAGAAAAAGAGAGAGAAATATGTCAATCCGTCTATCAGATAGATAGATAGATAGATGTGGAAATTTACTAAGCTTTTTGCTTAGATGTGGCACAAGGCCATATGAAAGGGGCACCCAATGAGATAGATAGATGTGTGCATTCCGAAGTGCACGTCGCACCTACACATTTATTTCTGAAAGCCTGTCTATGTCTTGTAAAAAATTCTATGACTGTCACTTGTTGAAAATCTTCCCCCAGACTCTGATGCCCGAGTTCTGCGTCGGAATTTAAATAAAAACCAGGAAATTGAATGCTGATAAAAAAAATGCAGTAGCCCTTCTCGTTGACACAATATGTCTACTGAATTGTCAGACGTTGATAGCAATTTCAATTTTCGCTATTGATATATATCCTTGAGAGTCAAGTCATTACTTCGCCTGGGTGATAAACACAAGGAGCGTTTTTTATTCATATATATATATATATATATATATATATGATATCTGTGTGTGTGTGTGTGAAAAACTGGGAATAAATCCAACAAAGTACAAAGTTTTCGAGCACTAATCAAATCACACAAAATTGAAACAGAACGCCACCAATGGAAATAGAAGGTTTAAAACTTTATCATCTTTTCGTGTCATTTAAAAACTTGTACACGCTGATGAAGGTATAAAAACCGAAGCGTTAAACTTTAGCAGATAATTCAATAAATATAATCATATTCTGAAGGCCTTGTATTTTTTCATTATTTTGCATTTTTTACACAGACACACACACACACACACACAAACACACACACACACACACACACACACACACACACACATACACATGTATATTTATAAATATATGCAACAGATATTCATTCATATATATATGTACGTGTGTGTTTCTGTGCGTATATATATACATGCCGACAGCATATTATACATACGTGCATAATATCACACACACACACACACACACACACATATATATATATATATATATATATATATATATATAAATATATACATGAATGAGAGACAATGCCCGCTCATATACATTATATGTGCTTGTGGGAGTACATGTATGTGTAAACAACTCCAATCAGCATATACGCGCATGTGTGTGTGTGTGTGTGAACGTATCTATATGTTTTTAGAGAATTAATTTTTATTTATTGCGGACTTTTTTCCCTCATCTGGTAGTTTTTGTGTTGTTTCTTCTTTCATTACGTTTCGGCCAAATTTCACCTCTAGCCTTCTTCAGATGATTTACCGCGACCGCGACAACAACTATGGAAGGCAGTAATTACTAGGATACGGTTACAAGACTCAGCATTCCTATCCGAGGTCGCGGTAAATCACCTAAATGAAAATGAATTCTCAGATTAAGAAGCCTCATCTCAAAATGATTCAATTAAAGACAATTATATGTTTTTAGTTTGGTTAACGGCATATCAATTCCTTACGGGTTATTTAATGCTGAAATGACTATATTTCTAACATTCCATTTCTATGATTGTATTAGATTGCAGTTTTTAGTTAACTATGATAATAATCCTTTATTTATGAAAAAAATGGCACCAAGTATAATACAAATAATTTTCCAGCAGAACTATTTGACTCATAAATAGAACTCTAAGAGGCGTAGTGGCTAAAGTGCTGAACTATGATATCGTACAAAGCGAGTTCAAACTCCAGTGGCGATATTACGTTCACTTTCGGATTAATACCCATGGGAAATCCTTAATCCTCCCCCTATCCATGGGATAAAAGGGACCACTACTGTTCTTCTACAAGGATGGATTTGGTATTAAATGACCCACAAAGGTTGATATGACTTTAAAAAAAAGTAACCAAACCAAAAATCTCCGGGTCAAAGTGAACCTGGGAGTACTGGAAATGCGGAGTTTGCCCTTTCCTCCCCAAGCCCATCACTGGGTGCAGTTTCATGTCATCTCAATACAGATGATCTAATCTGCAGAGTAGGCATATGAATGATATATATATATATATATATATATATATATATATATATATATATATATATATATATATGTATGTATGTATATCAGCAGTATATAGATATATATCTATATGTATGTATGTATGTATGTATATTTATATATAGAGAGAGAGAGCGAGAAAGGGACATATATATGTATATACATACATAATGTATACAAATATATATATCTATATAAATATATACATACATCATATATATAAATTTATATAGATGTATACACACATACATGGGTATATATATATACATATAATTGTGTGAACGTCTGTACGTATGTATGTGTGTGTGCGCCTTATAATTAGATTAGTGTCTTTGTTTAATAGCATATCAACCTCTGTGGCTTATTTGATGCCAAATCTGTCGTTGGAACAGAACAGCAGTCGTACTCTTTAACCCATATCTGGAGGGTATAAGGGGTTTTATACCTTCTTCAAGGTTATTATTCCAAGATTCATCGTTATAGGAATTTCAGCTTGCTTACTACGATGTCGGAGTCGAATAAGTAAGGTGTTACCTCGCGGGACTTCCCACTATGCCGTAGACATGAATAAAAGTGCTCAAGCTCAGACACAACTATATATATATATATATATATATATGTAGTAAGTAAAATTGGCGACCGAGGTCGTGAGCGACCCAAAAGCTCTCTTTTCAGTAGCTACTATACCGAGATCTAGGGAGAGCGCCACTCTTTTCCTGGATAGTTCCATTTTACCCTTGATACGTACCTTATAATGCTGAGTGTTAAGCAAGGAGGTATCAAGTACCATTTTTGAGTCCTTGGTATGTCTCAACCTGAGATTGAACCCAGGTCTCCCGGGCCATTGGTGAACACTCTATCCACTAAAGCAATTGCCCATATATATATATATATATATATAGTTGTGTACGATCTTTTGCACTTTAGTTCATGTCTACATTATGAACTGATGTTTGACTGTGATATATGCTATACATATATATATTCATATATATATCCAGTGCTTACCCTCTCTACTTAAAAGAAGAAAAAACAGCTAAAAAGAAAGAAAATAAAGTGTTACTGCAACACAATTTTACAATGGCCACTTGGGGTTTTTTCGAGATTGAACTCAATTGAGTATATATTTCTGCATTTTTAAACACTTGGGGATTATTTGTATAATTCTGTACACGGACAATTCTTTTTTTCATGATCGAAAACAAAGAACGACGAAGAGAAATAAGGAAACGAAAAGAAAGAAAATTTTATTAAAAAAAAGACAATGAACCAAAACAAAAAAGAACGAAAGAAAATAAGAAAAAGTTAAAAGCAAAAAAAAAAAAGAGTTTAGAATTAAAAAGTAGACTGTAATTATCACAAACAGAAAGAAAGAAAGAAAGAAAGAAAGAAAGAAAGAAAGAAAGAAAGAAAGAAGTTTGCGTGTAAAAGAAAGAAAATGTCAATAAATGAGAAAAGAAAAAATAAAAGTAAAAGTAAATTTAAGTTGAAATAAGAAAGAAAGAAAGAAAGAAAGAAAGAAAGAAGAAAGAAAGAAAGAAAGGAAATGGTAGACAAATATACAAAACAGAAAGAAAGAAAGAAAGAAAGAAAGAAAGAAAGAAAGAAAGGAAGAAAGAAAGAATATTAAGGAGCTTAAATGATTTCTTTAGTAATGTTGGAACTGAAGAAAGAAAGAAAAAAGAAAGAGAGAAAGAAAGAAAGAAAGAACACAGACAAAAATATACAAAATTAACAAAAGTTATTTTGTATTACTCATCAGGTGCTCACTTATAAAAAAAACTTAAGCGTGATATATAAATAGATAAACAGACATTCAGACAAAGTGATATATATATATATATATATATATATATATATATATATATATATATATAATTAACACACACAGTGAGAATAAGCTAAAAGCACGTGGACAGTTGTTTAAATAAGGATTGTGCTATATATATTACTCTATTATATTTGTATACAAAGTTGTGGCGCTCCTGGTGTAATGGTTATCGTCGTTGGAAACGGACACGGTGACTTAAGTTCAAATCTTGGACGAGGTTGATTGCATTTAACTTAGTACTGGAGGGTTTCCTCGTGGTGTAATGGTTAAAGAGCTGAACTGCGGAATCGTAGTTAAGTGAATTCGAACTCCAGTCGTGCTATTACGTTCACTTTCGGACAAATACTCTTGGGAAAGGTATGAACCCTCTTATCCACCTACAAATGGGTTGAATAGCATCACTGCTATTCTTCTAGAAGGATAGTTTTGGCATCAATTAACCCATTAAACAACAAAACAAACATAGCACTAATAACCTTGATAAATTTATGCATCCATCTATTCTTCTTCTGGTTATGGATAGGTAGTAGGGCAGATAGGGCTCTTTAACATTGGTATGACAACTCGTCTAAGAGAAGGAAAATACTGAATTCAAACTTGTTAAACTTAAAATTTGACCTTGTGTTACATCCCGCTCGTCCAGAGGCGATGGATAAATATTTATATAGTGGTTTACGAAATTTCAAAATAAACATTATTACCTCATTCTCTCTCTCTCTCTCTCTCTCTCTGTCTCTCTCTCTCTCTCCCAATATATATATATATATATATATATGTGTGTGTGTGTGTGTGTGTGTGCGTTAACCCTCTCTATAGAGCTTAGAATACGCCGACTGTCTACCCTACAGAGGGTAAGACCTCCCAACAAAAAGGTTTATCCTGGGTATGTCAGTAAATAACATATGATGGTGAGTCTCCATTTCTGAATATCTTGGAAGTGAAGAATACCCTTCATTGCACTTATCCTCAGATCCAACCTGATGCGGAGAGATAGTACATCTGTGGTTGAAAAAGATTTGTTGGGAGAAAAAGGAAGTTTGTGCAAAAAAAAAAAGTTGAGAAACAATAGAAAAGTAAATTTAAATATGAACCCGATATCTACACTTGCCATTAATATTTATCGATCACTTAATCAATCACTCGCTCAATAGATAGATAGATAAATCTGTGTGTGTGTGTGTGTGTGTGTGTGTGTGTGTGTGTGTGTGAGTAAAGAGAGAGAGAGAGAGAAAGGTATGCTTTGGGATAAAATCTAATGCCACGAGGGAAAGAAAACAAGGAAAATTAAATTAACACGTTTTGCTTTAAGAATAGTTTCATTAAAAAGTAAATATTATTTCGCGGAAAATCGTGTCTGTGCGCTTGTATGTGATGTGCACATTGATAAATAGATTGGTTTGATTCGGTTTGGTTTTATGGCATATCAACCATTGTATGTTATTTTATGCCAAATCCATTTTTATATATATAAACAGTTATATTCCAAACAATTCAGTTTAGTACAAGTATAGTTTTTTTGTTTACACTCAGTTAAAAACCAAAGCAATTCTATTTCAAACAATTCAGGTTAGCATAAATACGCAGTTTAAATGTCAAAACATTCCAATCTCAAACAATTCAGGTTAGCATAAGTACACAGTTTAGTTCTATTTGACCCATAGATAGGACCCTATCAGGTGCTACCAGTCCGGTTCATAGTGGACCTGGGAGTGATGGCAATGAAGGAGTACTCCACATTACTGGAGCCTCACTATCAGATTGTTTAGTATCATATCGGGACGCTTGTTAGATGGGTCTTACTCCTCTGCCGAGAAGTAGTTAGTGAATTCTACAGCCCCAGCCGACAGGGCAAGATAGATAGATAGATAGATTCATGAATACATACATACATACAAACATTCGCTAAACTTCTAGTACCTCAAATTTTTATCCTTGATCGAAACTTTTCTTAGTTTGTCACAAAGGGAAAAGAAGGGACACCCAGTGCGAATCGAGCTCACAAGCAATGTTTAATAGGACCAACTTGCCAACTACGAGGTGCATACGATAAGTTTCCAGATTTTTTTTGTATGTGCACTTTTATTGATAGTACACACATGAAACTCTAGTCCCCTTCGAATTAATTTCCTCCGGCTGCAATGCACTTGTACTGTTCCAACAACATCTGGAAGGCCTCATGGAAGTCCTCTTGCGTGAGCGTGTCAATGATCTTCGTCACAGCCTCTTTCATCTCCTCAATTCTCTCATAACGACAACCTCCTTTGAGCTTAGGGAACAAGCAAAAGTCACAGGGAGCAAGGTCTGGGCTATAGGGAGGCTGAGGAACTGTGTTGATGCCCATCTTGGTCAAATAGTCTGTGACAAGGATGGAGTTGTGGACTGGTGTATTGTCCGGGTGGAAATGCCACTGACCCGATTTGTACAGTGCTGACCTCTTCCGACGGAATTTCTTCCTGAACTCCCTTAAAACCTCAAAATCGTAACCCTAACCCTAACCCTTTGGCCAATTAACTCTGGTCTATTGACTTCCTTACTTCTCACACACCTCTCATCATCCCTCACAGAATCCCTGGCTTCCTTGAGTCTCTTACACCACTCAAAAACTGATGCTAGATTCATGCAAGATGCTCCAAAAGCAGTCTGAAGCATTCCATACGTTTCTGTGGCATTTTTTCCAACTTTAAAACAGAAATTTATTGCATTTCGTTCTTCTAAAGTGTCAGATTGCATTTTTGAAATTCATCAGCTGTGACAATCAGGCTTTAGTAGGGTGTATTCCAATTGCTGCTGTAGCTGTTCATTTGAGGCTGAAATCATGAAAATTGGTCAGTCATCTCCTAAGATGTATAGCAATAACATAGTGAATTTTCAAGAGTCTACGACAATTGTAAATGCCCATACGAAAAAAGTCTGGAAACTTATCGTAAGCACCTCGTAATGAGAAATACTTGAGTTTAACCACAGATAAGAGGCAAATTTGATATGAGAAATTGCTCCATGACAACGTTTTTAGTAAGGATTTCCTGTCTCGCTTGAATTGAACCCTCGGCATTAGTACCGGTTGGATTAATATTCAATTATCTCAGCTACAACTCAAGATTTTTCATTTTGCTTCTGCTGATACAAGGACAAATTTGAGGGATTATTCATACAGCTTAGGAGTTATTGTGCGAAACAGCAACCCAACCACACTTCTTGTAAGGACATAGTAGAGTTTCCTTTTGTGAGGATTGAACACCCGACGCTATACCACGTGAAACATTTTATCCACTCTATGTATTCACTTGATATCTACATTTGTCCTCAACTTAAGACGTCTCAACTCGGTTGCTTTACATCCTCGCTATTTGCCCGTATTCAACATGTAACCTTTAATATATGAGAAGAACGTGTCGACATGGTAGTCGGAAAGAGCCCACAGTCCTATTCAAACACACCTGACTGCTTCGCTATTTGCAGGAAAGACTTTCTTTTGAATCTCTCTTCGTTCTCTCTAGTGCTTCTCTTTAAATTGTCTATTCTTCCTTGTTCATTAACTTCTCTCCTTTATTTCTTCTTCTTCTTCTTCTTCTTCTTCTTCTTCTTCTTCTTCTTCTTCTTCTTCTTCTTCTTCTTCTTCTTCTTCCTCTCAGATAAGTTGAAATTCATTTGTAGCTATCGATACTTGTTATTTACGAACACTTTATGTAGAATTACATTTGAATCACAGCGGACCGATACGAAAATAACACACACGCACACATACACATACATACATTCATACATATATATTGTCATTTACAGACAGACTGTTTCGTTGTATGACAACTCTTCAGTGTGGCTAGACTCACGAGATGCTTCAAGCTGGGATCGAAACCCGGCTGAGTTTCATCATCATCCTGTCACGCTATCAACACAGATCCCCCGGACCCTTTCTCGCCACCCGTCTCTATCGTCCATCGCTCCTGGGGGGGTCTTCCAGGCTATATCCTGTGTCGGTACAGAGCTGTTGAACATAGTATCCCGCATGACTGGTTCGTCTAACTTTGATAGTTTTCATGATAAGTGGCAGGTGGCCGTACAGGTGCTGTTTTGTTGGGTGTTGCTTCCAGGCCTTGTTCAATATTGCTCGTAGCATTCTTGTGTAACCAGCAGCTATCTCGGCGTAAGTGAAGGAATTTTAACACATATGTATAAATTTTCTTTTGTTTACATATACGTTAACAAAGACCAGGGGGCTCAATTCGTAAAAAGATTTGTGTTTGGGTTTTATGATATGTCAATCTTTGTAGGTTATTTAATGCCAATACATTATTTTTACAAATAAACAGTTTTATTTCCAACCGTTCAGTTTTGCATAATTACACGGTTTAATTGCCAAATTTTTTTCTATTTCAGTTTAGTCAAACAGTTCTAATTCAAACAATTCCGTTTAGTATAAATATACTTTTTGTTTACACAGTTAAATGTCCAAAGAGTTCCATTTCAAACAATTCAATTTAGTTTAAATATCGTAGTTTAAATATCAAAACAGTTCTGTTTCAAGCAATTCTGTTTAGCATATATACGCAGTTTAGTTTTATTTGACCCAGATATGCTATCAGATGCTACTACTTCGGGCCAGAGTGGATCTGAGAGCGATGGCAATGAAGGGAAGCTCCGCATTCTCCAAAGCCCCAGCATTACTGTGACCTCACCATCAGATTGTTTAGTGCCATTTCCAGGACACTCGTTTGTTTGGGAGGAGGGTATTACCCCTCTGCAGAGAAGCACTCTGTGTATTCTACAGCTCCAGCCGAAAGGGCAATCCGTCAAGAGCGCATTGCGTAACGCGAGTGTCAACCATTAACTCGTTCGCAATGTTCCTCGTATATATATATATATATATACGAGGAACACTGCGAAGACAAATCATAGACAACTTGGTTCTTTTTTCTTTCCTTTCTTTCATCCTTCCATTCTTTTCTTTCTATCCCTCTTCTTCCTGTCTTTCTTTTTTAGTTTATAGTTATTTCGTTTTCTTTTGTGGGATTCGTTCCCTCTATCTTATTTTCTTAAGTCTGTTGTTTTGTTTCTTCCTTCCTTCCTTCCTTCCTTCCTTCCAACACTTCTTTCTTTCTTTCTTTCTTTTTTCTCCCATTCTCGTCGTTTAGTTTAATTTTCTTACTTCTTACTTTCCATGTATTTATTTCTCTCTTTTAAAAACGTGTCGTTCTTTTTTCAATTATTTCTTTCTTTCATTTACTATTTTTTTTATTTTCATTATTTATTTCTATATATTTTGTTTCTTTTTCTTTCTTTTTAAATTTCCCTGTTTCTTTTTTTTTTCTTTTTATCTTCCTTCTTTTTATATGCTTTCTTCCTTCTCTTTTTCTGAGTCTTCGTTTATCTTGTTTCTTTCTTTCTTTCTTTCTTTCTTTCTTTCTTTCTTAAAAAACTTTTTCTGCTTTTTTATTTTCTATTTATATCTTCTTGTTTTCTTTCTTTTTCTTTATATCTTCCTTCTTTTTATATGCTTTCTTCATTCTCTTCCTATAAGTTTTCGTTCGTCTTTTTCTTCCTTTCTTTCTTTCTTTCTTTCTTTCTTTCTTTCTTTCTGTTATCTTGAACTTGTTACTGCTTTCTTTCTTTCTTTCTTTCTTTCTTTCTTTCTCCTTTGTTTTTCATATGTCCCTTATGCTCTCTTTTTATTTCTTGTTTCTTTTTTTTTTTTCTTCTGTTCAGTCTATATTCATTCTTTTACGTTACATTTCAACCATTCATTCTTGTGGAATGAAGTGGATGATGTGGTGAAAGTCTGCTGTGTACTCTCTGACCAGGAACTGAAAGGGGTATATATTTTAGGAAAGATGAGTCGCGTCACTTAAAAACCATGAATGTGTAACTTTTGAAGGAGACAGACACGTATAGAAAAAAAATATTGTCAACGGAAACACTGTTCAAATTCTTATGCAAACATGTTTATTATCAGTTTACTCTTTGCAGAATTTTCATACCAGTAGCAACAAGCTGTTTTCAATGGAGTCTAAACGACTGCAGATCTTTTAAGCTCTCCAAGACTCATGTAAATATTTAACCAGTTCCCAAAATGGTCTGGATGATCTCGATTCTTCTACTGATCTCCATTTCCACCTGTTTCTCTTCCTGGCTCCTAAGGACAATTCCAAGTTGTCTATGATTTGTATTACTGTTATCTTCAGATTCTACAACTTTTTTTTTTAGCTCTCTGTTAGGTCATAGGAATTATCTACTTTTATGCTTTCCTTTATTGTAATTCTGTGATCTGCAGGAATGGTTAAGTCTGCTAGTTTACACGTTTGCTTATTTTTTTTGGGGGGGGGTTGTTTTGGGGATTTTTTTGTTTTTTGTTGTTTTTTTTGGGGGGGGGATTTTTTGTTTTTTGGGATTTTTGTATTTTTGGATGATCCACTTTTATCTCATAATCTTATTTACTTGAATAAACAGACAATAACTCTTATGTATAAAAATATAATCCGTTTCTTTTCTTTTCCTTTTATGACGAAATGTACGAAATATTGGAATGAAGGAGAGGGTCGAAGATGGCTGAGTTTGCACACACATAAAGACGGTGCGGTTTTTCTCTTAAATCTGTCTGCCTTTCTGCTTCGTTCTGCTTTCGCGAGACTGGTACAGGGTCATCTCAAAGCATTTACTCATGTCTTCTTCTTCGTTCTTCTTTCGCAAGACTGGGACTGACCCAACTCAAAACATCAAATCATCTCAGTTCATATATGTTTTTCGACTCCAGAGCATTCGCAAGACACCCCTTCTTCTTTCTTCAGGGATCATACACGCTTTTGACTTCAGCGATTCTGTTTCTCAAAGTTTCTCAACCTTCATGAGTCTATTTCTTCCCTGTTTCGTGCGTCTGACTATCTCAAGGTGTTTAATCATCTAATACTCCTCATTTTAGCGAGTCTCGTACAGCTCAGACCTTTCTCTACCTCTGGGTCGTCTTGCACAAGGCCAGAGCCCAGAGCGGCATGACGTCTAGTGACTCTTCTGCCGGTTCCTTTGTTCTCACTTGGGTCGGAAATCTTCAGTGGTTATATAATTTTCCGGACCTCCACGCAATCCTCGTGATAACACTTCCGTCAGGCATGCAACCCATACAGTTCACGTGGAATTTCCTTCGGATTTGTTGACCTTAAGACATAGGTGCATGTCCTGATTCATGACCCACATAATTTAGGCGCCCAGTCAAAAGCATCTTCCTATCGCTATTCAACAATAATCACAGAGAATTTTATGAGACTTACTTTTCAGAATATATTTTGGCTTGTGAATATAACATTTGTTTGTATGTTCCAATTTTAATCAACTGCAGGATTATTAAAAAATTACTTTCCCCATCCATCTTAACAGTTCCTGTTCTTCTTGTGAGTCAATTTGTTATATTCAGTTATTATGTGGTTTACTGTTTCCTCTCTCACTCTCTCTTTCTCTCTCTCTTTCTCTCTCTCTCTTCTCTTTCTCTCTCTTTACCCAGTCGGCTAGGGCTATAGAATACACCGACTGCACCTCTGCAGAGGGGTAAGACCCCCCTCCAACGAGTGTCCTAGATATGACACTAAATAATCTGATGGTGAGGTTCCAGTGATTCTGGAGCTTTGGGGAATGCGGGGTATCCCTTTATTGCCATCGCTCCCAGGTCCACTTTGACCCGGAGTGGTAGCACCTGATATGGGTCCTATCTATAGGTTAAATAGAACTAACTACATGATTATGCTAAACTGAATTGTTTGATTAAACTGAATAGCTTGAAATAGAAAAGTTTTTGACAATTAAACTGTACTTACATTTAAACTGCGTGCTTATGCTAGACTGAATTATTTCAAATAGAACTGTTTTTTTTACATTGAAACTGTATTTACACTAAACTGAATTGTTTAACATAGAACTGTTTTGACTGTGTGTAAAAAAAAATCTGCACTCATGCTAAACTGAATTAGCTGAATTAGAATTGTTTGACTAAACCGAATAACTCGAAACAGAAATAATTTTCACAATTAAACTGTACTTACATTTAAACCGCGTGCTTATGCTAAACTGAATTATTTGAAATTGAACTGTTTTTGACATTGAAACTGTACTTACACTTAGCTGAATTGTTATATATAACTGCTTGAATAGTTTGAAATAGAAATGTTTTTGACAATTAAACTGTGTACTCATGCTAAACTGAATTGTTTGAAATAGAACTGATTATTTACTTAAAAACAATTATTATTATTATTATTATTATTATTATTATTATTATTATTATTATTAGTAGTAGTAGTAGTAGTAGTAGTAGTAGTAGTGGCATTTTACTCTTTGTGAGTTTATTTACGCCAGATGTAAATTGTGATTTACACCAGATGTAACTGGTGGTTTTTCAGGAAAGTCTGAGTGACAGCCAGTTTCCTCAGATGCCCAAGGGGCTCTTCTAAGCATACTAGCTGATTTTGACTGTGCTGGGGTCTGGATGGTCGCGAGTTTTCCTCTGATCTCCCATTAACCTCGTCTCTCTTCCAGTCCTCTGGAGACAGTTTCAAGGGCACCAACAATAACTGGTACCATCGTCACGTGCATATCCAGTCTGATTGTTTGAGGGAGGGTTATAATGCGTACAGGTCGTCTACAATTGCTGACAGATTTTTATAGACGTGCCCGTCAATAGCAGCAGAAGAACGGCCAATCAGCAATGACTAAATCATATATAGGCATGTTATTCGCATTATTAAAACGTATTGCAGCCTTTGCACAGTTAAGATGTGCCTTTTGTATTAGGAGTCGGACAACTGGATGACTAGATGGCTATATAATTACAATATATCCAACTGTATTTTTTTCAGTTCTCTGGCAAGTATTTGTCATCTTTTTTTCACTCTGTGATCCGTGGGGACGACAAAATCCATTTGCTAACTTCTTTTTTTATGAACTAGTATTGGGTCTGATTGTTTGGTCGGCATTGTGTGATCTATTTGTATCTCTAAGTACCAGAGAATTTCAGGTGTCTCATTTTTTTGGAAAGATTCTAATTTGTACTGCTGTAATCCCTATTTCTTTATCCTGATTATCTTACAAGATAGATTGTCAAGATATTTATTTCATTGATGAGATTTTTGCTGCAAAATTTAGTTTTCAGAAGTGTCCTTGTTCTTCTAAAGTACTTTTTATTATTTTATTCTTATTTGTCTGCTAATGTCCGCTTCTCTTATTCCCAAGAGTTAGTATTTTTTTTCTCCGAATGTTCTGACTATTTCTAAATTGGACATTTCAATTCCTTCCCTTGTTTCTCTTTTTCCATTTTTTAAAATCACCTTGGCACATTCAGTTTATTTCCAAATTCAATTCCAATATTTTGACTGCAGATTCCCATAGATTGTATTAGTGTTTCTAGGTACTCATGGTGTAATAGTTATCATGGTGGGAAATGGACACGGCGACACGAGTTCAAATCCTGGAAGAGACTGAGTGCATTTCACATAGCAGTAATACCCTTGGGAAAGGTATGAATCCAATTATTCTCCCTCCAGCAATGGCTAAATAGTAATGCAGACTAGGTTTTCAGCTTTGATTAGGCATCTTTTCTAGGAGAGGGAAAACTCTGAATTCAAACCTGTTAAACTCCGCTTAAAAATTGACCTTGTGTCCTATCCTGCCCGCGCGGAGGAGTTGGTAAATAGGGTATAAGTGTTTCTAGTTCTTTTTGATTCTTAGCAAATATCTATCTATCTATCTATCTATAAAATAAATATATATATATATATATTAGTTTTTATATATATTTTTAACAGCATGGATGCTTATCTGCGACTATTGGTTTCATGCCGTCTAATTGCAACAATCATCAGGCAGAGAAAGAAAGACATTGGAAAATATATCTCCAATATTTTTATTTCTCTGCTTGATGATTGTTGTAATTAGACGGCATAAAACCAACGGTCACAGATAAGCGTCCATGCTATTAAATATATATATAAACTAGTATTCATTTATTTATTATTATCATTATTATTATTATCATTATTATATAATAACTCTATCATAGATATACGGTATTTGATCTATCATAAACCCATTAAGTGAAATAGTGACAATCATATACAGTTATATATATATATATATATAAGAAAATGCTCAGGAAGTTAAAAATTTACAAAGTCTCAGGAAGAATAAACAGCATTATATATATATATATATATATATATATATATATATATATATATATATATATATATACTAGGTACATACGATAAGTTTCCAGACTTTTTTCGTATGGGCATTTACAATTGTCGTAAACTCTTGAAAATTCAGTATGTTATTGCTATACATCTTAGGAGATGACCGACCAATTTTTATGATTTCAGCTTCAAATGAACAGCAGCAATTGGAATACACACTACTAAAGCCTGATTGTCACAGCTGAAGAATTTCAAAAATGCAATCTGACATTTTAGAAGAACGATAGGCAATAAATTTTTGTTTCAAACTTGGAAAAAATGCCACAGAAACGTATGGAATGCTTCAGACTGCTTTTGGAGCATCTTGCATGAATCGAGCATCAGTTTTTGAATGGTGTAAGAGACTCAAGGAAGCCAGGGAGTCTGTGAGGGATGATGAGTGGTGTGGGAGGAGTAAGAAAGTCAATAGACCAGAGTTGATTGGCCAAAGGGTTAGGGTTACTATGTTGAGGTTTTAAGTGAGTTCAGGAAGAGATTGAGATGAAAGTGCCCATCCAAAAAAAAAGTCTGGAAACTTATCGTATGCACCTCGTATATATATATATATATATATATATATATATATATATATATATATATATAATGCTGTTTATTGTTGCTGAGAATTTGTAAATTTTTAACTTCCTGAGCATTTTCTTAATATATAATAGACTGATATCATTTCTATAAAATAAATTAGTAGCGATAATAGTGATCCTCGTTGAACGATGCCCCTTTAGACTTTTACCCCTGCTAAGGACTGTTTTGTTGCCAGTTTCACGTTCCAGCTTTCCATAGCTTTCCTGCTAAAAATTACGACTTTCTCTGATATCTTGAGTGTTTTTCGATATTCTATTATCTATTTTTCCAGGATAATTTCTTTTTTCTCTTTTTGTTGTCAATCCATGCTATAGCCACATTTTCTTCTCCCGTCTTTGTGTCCTTTAAAACATGTTGATTTGTATGCAGCAGGTCATTTGTTCCTTCTAGTTCCTTTTCGAAGTCCTTTATGTTCCTCAGGAAATAGCCCTGGGCTTCCGAGCAAGTGTTGGATTTCCTCTCTTATCTGTCCCGTTAAAATCCTCCACATCCTCGATAAAAAGGTTGCTCAGGCTAGATCTTTTATTTTTGAAGGAAGGGATCTTTTTGAATCAGAGTAGTCGATCTTTTTGCTATCCAAACTGGAATTCCTGCCTCTTGTTATTAGCGGGCTAATCTGTCGTGAGCAAATGTGAATCTTTTGAACCAGGATCCATATATTCCATCATGTCCTGATGCCTTCCAATTTGCTACTTTTTTTAGTTACTTTTTGGAAATGCACATGTATCTCTGTCTCCTGCCAAATTATTATTATTATTTACTCCTTGAGAGTTTTTCACATCAGCATCAGCTGATGGTTTTTTTACTGGAGTTTGAGTGACAGTAAATCTCCTTAAATCTCCAGGACTCTTCTCAGTATTCTGGCCGATCTCAATAATGCAATAGATCGGATGGTCTTCACTCGTCCTTTTATTTCCAAGTCCTCCAGTCCCTTTATAAATCTTTCAATGACTGTAACAGAAGCACCAGTTACAACTGGTATAAACGCCACTTTCATGTTCCACGGTTTTTTTCAGTCCCCTATCAAGGTCGAGGTATTTACCCCTCTTTTCACTTTCTTTCAATTTTACTCAGGGGTCAGCCGAGACAGCAGAGTTCACAATTTTGCAAGTTCTCTTTTTTGTTAATTATCATAAGGTCAGGTTGTCTGACCGAGATAAGGAGATACGTTTGTATGCCAAAATCCCATGAAAGTTTGTGTGTCTCATTCTCCAGGGCAGATTCTGGGTTATGCATATACAATTTGTTCGTATGGTCAAATTTAGATTTCTTGCACAATTCCCCGTAGATAACTTTGCCTACCCAGTCGTCTCTAGTCTTTTACTGCTTCTGTGATAATTAGCTGCATTCGCTTATTATGTGATTGATCTTTTCGTCTCTATTACCACATAATCTACATTTGCTGTTTTGTTGCGTCTTATCTATTCTTGCTTTGATATGATTGGTTCTTATAGCGTTGTTTTGTGCTGCTATTTCGAGAGATTCAGTTTCTCTTTTAAGGTTTCTATTTCTTAGCCACGCCCATGTTTTCCCATGTGAGATGTTGCTTATTAGTCGCTTAAATCGTCCATAGAGTTTTTTTTTCCCCATTTTTGTTTTTTTGTTTATTGTCGTTCTGTTGGTCCTCGTGTTGTCAGTATTGTTTTGGGTGGCAGTAATCAGTCTTCCTCCACGCTTTTCTATGTAGTCTTCAAATCGTTGTATTGATGCGTTAACGCTGTCTTCAATACTGATAAGTCGTCTTCCTCCTTCTTTTCTTGACACATATAGTCTGTCAATGTCATCTCTCTGATGCATGGTCATCAGTTTTCAGGTCCATTTGTTTAAGTTCTTCGCTGGTCCATTTCAAGAATGGTTCCGAATATCTTATGAAGGCAGCAGCCCAGATATTTATTCCTTTTATAAGTTTTCTGCTATATAGTTTTGTCTCGAGTAGCTTTCTGGTTCTTTTGAGATACTCTTTTTTCTTCGTCTTCTTCTCCTTCTTCTTCTTCTTCTTCTTATTATTATTATTATTATTATTATTTACTCCTTTAGAGTTTTTCACATAAGCATTAGCTGATAGTCTTTCACTGGAGTTTGAGTGACAGCAATTCTCATCAAGTCTCTAGGACTCTTCTCAGTATTCTGGCTGTTCTCAATAATGCTGTCGTTTAAATGGTCTCCACTCGTCCGTCAACTTACAAGTCCCCCAGTCCCTTTCATAACCCTTTAGTTACTGTACCAAAAGCACCAATCACAATCGGTATAATTGTCACCTTCATGTTCCCCAGTTTTTTCGATTCCCTTAGCAAGGTCGTAGTACTTATCCTTCTTTTCACATTCTTTCTGCTTTATTCTCTTTTTTTCCTTTTTTTTGTTTGTTAATTGTTATTAGGTCTGGTCTTCTGGCTGAGATTATTATTATTATTATTATTATTATTATTATTATTAATTTACTGTTTTGAGAGTTTTTCATTCTAGCATTAGCTGATGGTCTTTCAGTGAAGTTTAACTTACAGCAAGTCTCCTCAAGTTACTAAGACTGTTCTCTGTATCCAGGCCGATTTTAATAATGCTGTCGTCTGGATGGTCTCTACTTGTCCTCTGATTTCTAAGTCTTCCACTCTCTTTATCAATCCTTTGGGGATTGTTCCAAGTGCATCAGTTACACTTAGAATCTCCGTCACCATAATGTTCCATAGTTCATTGTAGTTCTCTTTCAAGGTCTAGATATTTATTTCGCTTTTTCCGTTCTTTTAAATTTACTCAGTGGTCTGCCGTAACGTGAACTTTCACTCTTCATCAGGTTCTCTGTTTTTTTTTTGTTTTTTTTTTGTTTTTTTTTTGGATTATCACTAGGTATGGTCATCTGGTCAAGATCAGGTGATTTGCTTTTATCGCAAAATCCCAGACAACTTTGTGCCTCTCATAGTCCCGGACGGATTCCGGGTTGTGCATATACCATTTGGTAGTATAGTCTAATTTGAATTTCTTGCACAATTCCCAGTGGATCACCTTTCACCACTCAGTTGTGTCTAGTCTTATACTCTTTCTACGCTAATTTGCTGCATTCGCTTATCATATGATTGATTTTTTCGTTTCTATCACCCCATGACCTACATTTGCTATTTTGTGGCGTCCTATGTATTTTCCCTTTAATGTTTGATATAGAACTGTTTTTGACATTGAAACTGTGTACTTACGCTGAAATGGATTGTTTGAAACACAGATGTCTTTGCCTTTGAAATTATGTACTTATGCTTAACTGAATTGTGTGAAATGGAACTGCTTTTGTATGCTAAACTGAATTGTTTCAAATGGAACTATTTTTGACAATTGAAACTGTGTACTTATGCTAAACTAAATTATTAGAAAGAGAACTGTTTTTTACATTGAGCCTTTGTACTCATGCTTAACTGAATTATTTGAAATAGAACTGTTTATATGCATAAAAATGGATTTGTAATTAAAAATCTAAAATTGTTGATGTGCCATAAAATCAAACCCAACCAAACCAAACCAAAAAATTTGGACGAGCGGGATGCGACACAAGGTCATTTTTATGAGCAAATTTAATAAATGTGAATTGTCCTTCTCCCAGACCAGTTGCCATTTCAAGGTTAAAGAGCCGAGTCTGCCCTACTATTACCGACACATGAGGAAAGAATAGTTAGATTCATACATTTTCCAAGAGTATTAGTGCACGGTGAAATATAAACAGTTTCGTATACAGGATTCGAACTCGTATTGCCGCATCCTTTTCCTACGACGATTACAATTACACCACGTATACAAGTTTTTAAGATTGTTTATTAGTGCAAAGTGAAATGCAAACAGCTTCGTCCAGGTTTACTATTTTGTTACGTTTTAACTATTTTTTACTTGAACATAATTTGTCCTATGGGCGTTGTCTGGTGCTGCTATTAAAAGAGATTCAGTTTCTCTCTTGAGGTTTCCCTTTCTTAGCCATGTCCAAGTCTTCTCGTTTGAGATTTTGCTTGTTTGTCGTTTAAAATAGACATACAGATTTTTTTCTTCCCATTTTTGTTTCCCAATAATTATTGTTCTATTGATCATTATTTATTATTATAATTATTATTATTATTATTATCATTATTATTATTTACACCTTTAGTGTTTTTCACATTAGTGTTAGCTGATGGTTTCTCATTGGAGTTTGAGTGACAGCAAGTCTCCTTAAGTCTCCAGGACTTGTCTCAGGATTCTGGCCGTTCTTAGCAATGCAGTCGTTTGGATAGTCTCTACCCGTCCGCCAACTTCCAAGTCTTCCAGGCCTTTTAATAATCATTTAGTTGTTGTGCCTAACGTACCAATCACAATGGGCTCAATCGTTACTTTCATGTTCCACAGCCGTTTCAATTCTCTAGCAAGGTCGAGGTACTTATCTTTCTTTTCACTTTCCTTCAGATTTCTTGTGTTCTTATCTCATCCAAATAGTTTTTCACAGTGAGATGTTTTCAAGTATCTATTTATAATGTAAATTATTTTCACTCAGTTATTATTTCTATCTTAAACAATTTTCGAATAGATATAGTTCTCATTACAGGCTTTACTATTTCGCGTTTATGTAGATGTGAAAGTAATGCTACTGTTTGTCGCTTGAAATATCCATACAGTTTTTTTCTTCCCATTTTCATTTTCTCGTTTTTCTAGTTCTTTTGATCTTTGTATCGTTTATGTTGTTTCTGATCGCTGTAATTCGCTTTACTTTGCTCCGTTTTAAGAAGTCTTCTAGTCGTCTTCTCGATCTATCGATGCTATCTTAAATGCTGGTGAGTACTCTTCATCCTTATTTTCTTGACGCATATAGCTTATGTCATCTATGTGATATAAGGCCTTATGCATCGTCATCAATTTTCTTGTTCTCTGGTTCATTTGTTGAAGTTCTTTCTTTGTCCACTTTAAGATTGGTCCCGAATATTATACAAGGGGGATAGCACAGGTATTATTATTATTTTTATCATTCTTATTCCAAAAGTATTTTAACTTTTTTTTTTTTTCACTAAACTTTTCTCCAAAACTATTTTTCATACACTCGTCGGAATGATATCTCAGTGACGTCACTGTATAATTACCCTTCCGTTAGTCTTGTGGGAAGTTTGAATATTCTATAAAATTTAGCTTGTAACTGGCTCATGAATATTCAATAGCTTTCTAGTACCTCTCCAAAAATAAGATAGAGGTTTCACTGGGATTGAATAAATCCCTGGCTTCTGTTTGTGAGATGTGCCGAAGTTTGTGTCTACCAAGTACAAGAAAACTCTTCATGTTATTTCTAAGGTAAGTTTGTTTTTTGTTGTTTATTTTTTTCATTTTTCACTTGTATTTCATTTTTTTTTTTTTTCAGGTGTAAAATTATATAATGTTATACAAAAGGAAGTTCATTTTCTGACTGATTACATGATCGTAATCTGAAGTCTGTATACTTGTTTTCAAAAAGTGTCTACAGACAAACTGCACAGTTCGTTGCTTGCCATTTTCACTAAAACTGTTTAGAATAAACGACTTATTCATATTTTCATAATTACTTCTTTGCTCTCACCGTTACCAATTTTCATTTGCATATCATTTACAACGCTTAATGGTTAAAAACAAAAAAATATGTATAAATTAACACTATCTTTCAAAGTTAAAATAGAAAATCTATCCTCTAATTCTTTTCTTATGTTTCTTAGCTTTTAATGGCATATCAACTTTCCTTGGTTAATCACTGACAAAGCTATCCTTATAGAAGAACTGTAGTGGCACTATTTAACCTATACTTGAGGGGGTAAGAAGTTTCATGCCTTTCCCAAGAGTATTAGTACAAAGGTGAGCATAATGGCGCGATTGGGATTCGAACTCGTTTCCGATGATGTTGCAGTCTAGCCATTAACCCCGGGGACTTTTTCTCTTATCCTTCTATTCATTAAATATTGAAATACTAATAAGATTTACTGTATTGCTCGTTATTTTTTCAAATCTTATCTTTCTTCTAAGCCTAAGATACCAAGGTTTTTTTTTTAATTTCTAGTGAGATGTTTTACAACCAAAAACATATACAATCAAGTATAAATTTGCCGAGTGCGACTTTAGTCGAATTTGTAATGTTGAAACTCGGTATTCAAAGACATGAACAAATAGCAATCTAGGATAAGGTGGGATTAACAGTTATGGTCGTAGAAAACGGAATCGTCGACACGTATTCAATTCATGGACGAGACTGTTTGCATTTCAGTTCGCACCAGTACCATTAAGAAAGACAGGAATCTCACAAGAACTCGGCCTATCTGACTAAACATAACTGCCGGGAAAAGAGACTTTTCCCGGCAGCTATATTTAGTCAGATAGGCCGAGTTCTTTAGCTTTGTAAGGTAACCGGTATAGAAGAACACTCTATGAATTCTGATACGCCTTGTCAAAGAGAAAATGCCAAAACGATAGTCACTTTCTTGTTAATATATCTTCATTTACAGTAGCAACGGGTGTTGTGATGAATTGTTTTATGTCCGCTAAATCAAGAATTTTCCATCTGGGTCTTCATTGCCCCCTCAAAAAAATTGATATCATAATCAATGTAAATATTATGAAAGTTGGCGACCGTAGTCAAGGGCGACCCGAAGGCTCCCTTTTCATATGCTACTACAGCGAGGTTTAGGAGAGCGCAACTCCTATCCCTGGATTGCTCCACTTTACTCGTGTTAAGCAAAGCGGCATCGAGAACCATTTGTTGAGTCTTTGGTATGACTCGACCAGAGATTGAACCCAGGTCTCCCAGGCCACTGGCGAACACTCTACTCACTAGGCCAATGGGCATGGTACTAAGGCAATAAAAAGAACATCGGTAAAAAAAAAAACAACCCAGCAAACTGAAGGAAATGTCAAAATCAACTAATCATATTATCATTACTAAACAACACTAGAACTGATACCATCATGTTTAGTTGGTTGGTTGGTTGGTTGGTTGGTTTCCGTGGCAAATGAACCTTTGCGGGTTATTTAAAGCCAAATCTATTTTTATACAAATAGTTTTATTTCAAATAATTCAGTTTAGCATGAGTACACAGTTTATTTGTGAAAAACATTTCTATTTCAAGCTATTCAGTTTAGCCAAACAGTTCTAATTCCACCATATCAGTTTAGTATAAGTATAGAATTTGTTTACACACAGTTAAATGCTAAAACATTTCTATTTCAATCAACTCAGTTTAGCGTAAGTGCAGTCGCAATGTCAAAAAGTGTTCCACTTCAAACAATTCAGTTTAGCATAAGAACGCAGTTTAAATATCAAAACAGTTCTATTTCATGTAATTCAGTTTAGCATAAGTACAAAGTTCAGTTCTATTTGACCTATTGATAGGACCCTATCAGTTGCTACCACACCGGGCTAGATTGGACCTTGGAGCGATGGCAATAAAGGGTACTCAGCATTTCTGAAATATCCAACTATACTCGAACCCTACCATCAGGTTGTTTACTTCTATTTGACCTATAGATAGGACCCTATCAGCTGCTACCACTCCGGGCTCGATTGGACCTTGGAGCGATGGCAATAAAGGGGTACTCAGCATTTCCGAAATATCCAGCTATACTGGAACCCTACCATCAGATTGTTTAGTGGGGTCTTACCCCTCTGCAGAGGTGCAGTTGGTGTATTCTGCAGCCCCAGCCAACTGGGCAACCATCATGTTTAGTATCCTCATTTTGTAACACTTCGTAGTATAAATGGCCCAAATCAAATCTCTGTGTAATGGATACGTTATACACTTATATTCAAAAGATCACTGACTGTCAATTTCTTGCCTAGAGTTCTCCTCCATTATTTTCGTATTCATGCTTGATTGACCATATTGTTAACTGAAGAATTCTGCTTTAAATTCCATCCCACTTCTTTAAAGAAGTGACGTTGGGTCATTTTTTATACTACCTATATTTATTTATCACCTTTTTATCTTAAAACGAGACAGCCTGTCAAAACATTAAAGTCCTGTTGTAACTGGGGTCTATGATAATATTGATGCTTCTATTTAGAAAGAAGTGAAGAATTCTAATTAGTACTTTATAGTTACCTTCGTTATATTGGGAATCTAAATGACGTTCAGCATATATCGCAAAAGTATCACATTGCAAGCTGGACTGGAAATTGCTTTATACTCAACAAGGATAGCTCTAATAAATCATCATCATCATCATGTCGTACCGCTTGCACGGATATTGTTGACCCTCTCTCGCCACTTCTCCCTATCGTTCATTGCCTCTGGCAGGTCTTCAGGGCTACATCCCGTATCCTCACATAGCTGCTGTATATATGTTCGAGCTGGTCGTCCTGCTTTTGCTCGGCCATATGTGGGGGTCCATAGAAGTACATCACTTATGAGCTCGTCCTTGCTTCTCCAGCAATGTCCTGCGTGTCTGGTTCGTCTAACTGGGATAGTTTTCGTGATGGGAGGCAGGTGGCCGTATAGCTGGTGCTTTGTGGGGTGTTGCCACCAGGACTTGTTCAATATTGCTCGCAGCATTCTTGTGTAATTGCCGTCTAGCTTCTTCTCCAGCCGTTTTGTTAGCGTCCAAGTGGTGCATCCATACAGCAGTATCGATACGACCGCTACCTGGAAGGAACAGCGTTTCATTTTATCGGTCAGGTTTAATTTTCATATGATCGATAATGTGTCATTTTTTGCTGGGTTACGGTATTATATTTTAAAAAAATAGTAGGAATTTTAGTGATATATATGTAGCTGACAAAGGTGTAATTGACTGAAAACACCGAGCAACAAATTAACAAATCTTTATTGATTTCAATTGAGTAAAAAATGTATTGAAAAACGTAAGTTACAAAGTCTTTTCTTGTAAGAAAAGATGATATTAGTCAGAGCGTAAATATTTTATGGGAGAAAGTGAAAAGTCATGCAAGAAATGTAGCCTAAATCTTAGTGAACACATTGTGTTGGTGTCAAAAATCTGTTTTAGTGTGTCAAAATGTAGTGGGAAAATATATCTGTGCGTTAAACGTATATGCGGTTGTTGCTGAAATTTTTCATCACCAAACGAAGGCTGTAATAGCAGTATTAATAAGCCCACGCAAACAATAACATAATCGTTGTGAAGGTGCCCGTAATGGTTATCGTCGTAGGAAATGGACACGGCGAAACGAGTTCAATTCCTGGACGAGACTGATTGCATTTCACATAGCACTCATACCCTTTCACATAGCACTAATACCTACTAGTTTCTTCTGCCTTGGCGAGGCAACTAGTCTAGAAGGAAAACTCTGAATTCAAACCTGTTAAACTCCGCTTATAATTGACCTTGACATATCCTGTCCGAGCGGAGGGGTTGGTAAAAAAAAAGAGGTGCCCGTCGTAGGAAATGGACACGGTGAAACAAGTTCAAACCCTGGACGAGACTGATTGCATTTCACATAGCACTAATAATCTTGGGAACGGTATGAATCCAATTATTCTCCGTTACTATGGGTAAATAATAGGACAGACTGGTTCTTCAGCCTTGGTGAGGCAACTAGTCTAGGAGAAGGAATACTCTGAATTCAAACCTGTTAAACTCAGCTTAAAAGTTGAACTTGTGTCATATCCTGCTCAAGCGGAGGGGTTGGGTAAATATGATAACATAATCGTCCAGTTTAGAATAATAAAACGATGTTGAAATTAAATTAATTCTTGAAAGAAAAGAATGCAGAGTTTAACTAAAAAGAAATTAGTTGAGTTAATATAGAATAATTCAATACCAACTGAAGATGATAATTATTTCTTCGCAGTTATTAAGGAGAAGGTAGGCTCGAAATTTGATAAAAATGTTGTTGATTTATCTGTAGTTCTTATTGCCTAAAAATGTACTTTTAACAATCAAGGAGAGAAAAAATCTTTAAATTATTTTGGGTTTGATACTTCAAATTTCTTGCGGCCAATCAAATATTCTTAAAGAATTTTTAAAGGAGCGCGAATTGGTCAAAAAATACGAAATTTACGGCTTCTCGAGCCTATTTCTTTCTATAAAATTAACACTTTTTTAAATATGGAAATCAGTTGATTATTCCCCACCAACAAACACACGAACACATATATATTATCATCCACAGACAGTCTGTTTTGTATCATAACTCATCAGTGTGGTTAGACACGCAGGACGCTTTAAGAAGGGATTGAAACTCACCCAACTTTACGTTAGACTTACTATCATACCGCTCAACCCTCAGTCGACATACGTCAACTCGCGAATTTTAAAGCATTATGTAGTATCTTTCGCTTGTTTACATTTTGTCTTACCGGATACCAGAATGCTCAATTCATACGAGGAACTTTGCATTATATATATATATATATATATATTATTTGATTTTTATAACTACTTTATGATCGGGACGGTATGAAGAAGCACATATGATACAATCTGCAAACAAAAATGTTACACAGATAGATTTCTTCTGACTCTATAGTTTGGTTTGGTTTGGCTTGGTCTTATAGCATATCAAGCATTGTAGGTTATTTAAAGCCAAATCCATTTTTATACATATAAACAGTTCTAATTCAAGCAGTTCTGTTTGTACAAAGTTTAGTTCTATTTGATCCATAGATAGGATCCTATCAGGTGTTACCAGTCCAAGCCAGAATGGACCAGGGAACGATGGCAGTAAAGAAGTACTCGGCATTTCCCAAAGCTCCAGCATTACTGGAACCTCACCATTAGATTTTGTGTTAAATCGTTGGAGTGTGTCTTACCCCACTGTAGAGATGCATTCAGTGTATTCAGCAACCCAAGCTGGCTGAACCACAGAGTCTGAAGATATATATATATATATATATAAAGGTACAGATGTTTTTATTCCATCACATAATTTTCTTTTTTTCTCACCAATCACTTGCCAGCCCGCCTTTTTTTTTTGAGGATCTTGAATACACATTACAATATTCTATTGTGTCCTATTTCCTGACCACTCCCTTCCCTTTTTCTTTTATGCCGATTAGCATAGGCCCCATCCCCGTAGAGAAAGCCCGGCTGGTTTTTGGTCCACTCTTGGGATCGGAAAACAGTCGGCTCTCCATGTCATAGAGGGGGGGATGGGAGGGAAACCAAACGAGGCTTATTTTATGTTTTCTGGGGCTTTTTTCTCCCATCATACCTTTCTGTTCAATTGTATATATATATCATTTCAACTCATCGGGTTTTTAAGTAGGTCCGCTGTTCATAGCGCGAATGAGGTATTGTGGTGGCTGTTGGTATGTTTAGTGATGAAAGGATGAATTTACTGTAAAGTGCGAATGAATGATGATTGGATCTAGCTAGGGCTCCCTGGATAAAATCAGAAAAACACAGTTTTCGTCCCTTTCCCTTCCCGTCAAATATGTCAGGCATTGTGCCCACTTTTTAAAAAAATCTCGGTATTTTGTTAAAAAAGAAATAAAATCACATAATTTTCTTCAGTTCCAAGTCTGACCAGCAGACAGAAGAGCCACTCAAAATGGAAGAAAAAGAAAGGTACCTTAAAGATTTAAATGCAAGTCTAAAAAAATTGAGTTAGCCAATAAAGATGAATGATAATAATGAAGGCCATATTAACCCACTCAATATTTGATGAACTTGGTTTCTACATAAAATACTTTCCCCTTCTTTTCCAGAACGCTCTTTATTTGTTGTTTAAAACTTATATAAGTTACTGTGGCTTCAGAACTTTCGGGCAAAACACGCCTTATGTTGATTTTGCTTCCAAAACCATTTTCACTAGTTACTAAAAGCAAAACCAAAAATACGCCCACTGATTCCTCCTTAGAAGGATAAGACCCCTCTCAAAAAGGTGTCCTAAATATGACGTTAAACTACACATGGTGGTGAGGTTCCAGTTTCAAGTAGCATTACTTTCACGTCTACATAAACCCGAAATAGTAAAGCCCGTAATGAGAACTATATCCATTCAAATTTTTTTTGTTTAAGATAGAAATAATAACTGCGTGAAAATAATTTACATTATACATAGATACTTGAAAACATCTCACTGTGAAAAACTATTTGGACGAGATAAGAACGCAAGAAATCTGAAGGAAAGTGACAAGAAAGATAAGTACCTCGACCTTGCTAGAGAATTGAAACGGCTGTGGAACATGAAAGTAACGATTGAGCCAATTGTGATTGGTGCGTTAGGCACAATAACTAAATGATTATTAAAAGGTCTGGAAGACTTGGAAGTTGGCGGACGGGTAGAGACTATCCAAACGACTGCATTGCTAAGAACGGCCAGAATCCTGAGACGAGTCCTGGAGACTTGAGGAGACTTGCTGTCACTCAAACTCCAATGAGAAACCATCAGCTAACACTGATGTGAAAAACACTAAAGGTGTAAATAATAATAATGATAATAATAATAATAATAATAATAATAATTATAATAATAAATAATGATCAATAGAACAATAATTATTGGGAAACAAAAATGGGAAGAAAAAAATCTGTATGTCTATTTTAAGCGACAAACAAGCAAAATCTCAAACGAGAAGACTTGGACATGGCTAAGAAAGGGAAACCTCAGGAGAGAAACTGAATCTCTTTTAATAGCAGCACCAGACAACGCGCATAGGACAAATTATGTTTAAGTAAAAAATAGTTAAAACGTAACAAAATAGTAAACCTGGACGAAGCTGTTTGCATTTCACTTTGCGCTAATAAACATTCTTAAAAACTTGTATACGTGGTGTAATTGTAATCGTCGTAGGAAAAGGATGCGGCAATACGAGTTCGAATCCTGTATACGAAACTGTTTATATTTCACCGTGCACTAATACTCTTGGAAAATGTATGAATCTAACTATTCTTTCCTCATGTGTCGGTAATAGTAGGGCAGACTCGGCTTGAAATGGCAACTGGTCTAGAAGAAGGACAATTCAAATTCATTAAATCTGCTAATAAAAATGTCCTTGTGTCACATCCTGCTTGTCCAAATGTTTTGTTTTGCTTTGCTTTGCTTTGGTTTTATGGCACATCAACAATTGTAGATTATTAAAGTCAAATCCATTTTTATGTATATAAACAGTTCTATTTCAAACAATTCAGCTAAGCGTGAGTACAAAGTTTTAATATGAAAAACAGTTCTATTTCAAACAATTTAGTTTAGCATGAGTACAAAGGTTTAATGTAAAAAACAGTTCCATTTCAAACAATTTAGTTTAGCATGAGAACGAAGTTTCAATGTAAAAAAACAGTTCCATTTCAAACAATTCAGTTAAGCGCACAAAAACAGTTCTATATCAAACAATTCAGTTAAGCATAAGTACACAATTTCAAAGTCAAAGACATTTCTATTTCGGTACAGCGTAAGTACACAGTTTCAATGTAAAAAAAACAGTTCAATTTCAAATAATTAAGTTTAGCATAAAAACAGTTCTATTTTAAACAATTCAGATTCGTTCTATTTGTCCCTTAAATAGGACCCTATCAGGTGTTACCACTCTGGGTCAAAGTGTACCAAGGAGTGATGACTATGAAGGGGCACTTTGCATTCCTCGAAGCCTGAGCATTACTGGAACCTCACCGTCAGATTGTTTAGTATCATATCAAAGACTCTTGTTATGAGAGTCTTACCCCTCTGCAGAAAAGCATTCGGTGTATTGTACAACCCCAGCTCACTCGGCAAGATACAGAATTAAATCTAAAAACAGTTTTATTTCAAACAATTCAGTTTAGCATAAGTATGCAGTTTAAATGTCCAAACAATTCTATTTCAAGCAAATCAGTTTAGCATAAGTAAGTAGTTTCAATGTCAAAACAGTTCTACTTCAAATAATTCAGTTTAGCGTAAGTATGCAATATAAATGTCAAGACAGTCTGATCTTAAGCAATTGAGTTTAGAATGAGTTTTGTTTGACCCATAGATAGGATCCTATCAGGTGTTATCACACCAGACCAGAGTGGACCTTGGAGCAATGGCAATAAAGCGATACTCCGCATTCCACAAAGTTCCTGCATTACTGAAACCTCACCATCAGATTTAGTGTCATATATCCAGGAAATTCGCAGGGGAGTGGGGTTTTAGGGCTCTGCAGAGGTGCAGTCGGTGTATTATACAGTCCCAGCTAATTGGGCCATCTTGCAGAAGAGTTTATAAGTACACATAATGCTTTGGTCAGATGATCTTTCTCCTATTTTTGGTAATGCGTTGTGTAGTGTATGGAAAGCGTTCGCTTGCTGTGTTATCAGATGACTGACAAGCAGCACAGTGTGAATTTTGAGTTGATTGTTCTCCCATGCGTCCTTTGGGCTGTTGATTGTGAGGCGTCGACAAAGCCTGTCAATGATCACAGTGTCCTTCGTATCATTACGCCCGATGACAAAATATTTATCAACACCATCGTGTACTTTGAAAAGGCAAGAATAACTGGATATAAGAGAACCGCTTCACCAAATCATTCCTCACAAAAAAATAGTCCAGCGTAAATGTATTTACCGACCCATACATTCGAACAGGATGCGACTAAAGATTAATTTTTATGCAGGGTTTCATTTTTTTATATTCAAAATTTTTCCTTCTCCTAAACCAGCTGTCATACCAAGGTTAAAGAGCTCAGTTTGCTCCACTATCAACATATAGGAGGGGGGAATAGTGGGACGCATATCCTTCCTGTGAGTATAAGTGGTATGTGAAATGCAAACAGCTGCGACCAAGATTTGAACTCGGGTTGCCGGGTCCTTTTTTATTACGACGACAACCACAACACTTCGTATTCAAGTTTTTAAGAATGTGTATTAGTGCCGTGGCCATCATCATCATCATCATCATCATCAATGCGTGCCAACAACATAAATTCTGGCATTCCTTCTTATCGCCAGTCGCTCTTTGCAGGTCCTCTAGATGGAATCCAGTGTCTACGGAGTGCTGATGAATGTAAAATTTTTGCTGGCCAGCCGACTTTCAAGATCTTTGCTAATGAGTTCTTTCAAACCTCTTTCGCAATGCTCAGTGTATATTGCTCAATATCCTTGGATGGTTTGTGCGATGGGAGGTAAGTTGTCGTACAACTGCTGTTTTGTAGAGTGCTGCTTCTAGGATTGGTTCAAACGAGTACGCAACATACTTGTGAAATACCAATTCGCCAACAGCTCAGAAGAATTCCCGTTTTATTTTATCTGAGGGATCAGATTTTTATATTGTGGTTAACCTGTCAATATCAATCCATGATTTACCTATGTGAATGCTGATATTGCTTTCAGTAGATGAGATATTACTGCCGAGCTGGTCTACTTCTTCAGAGGTTTATCATTTAATGAGATGGTACAATCTTGATTAAAACACAGGAATTCTGTTTTATCTGACTTCACACAGAGACCAATACCTCTTGCATCAAAGATTCGGTTTGAGCAGATCTATTTGCAAAATGTACTTGATCATCTGCGTAGTCTGCATCAGCAATAGTGTCTGTAAATTTTTGATTAATAGAGAAAAGTAGAAGCGACTGAGTTAATGTGGGGCCCAAAACTAACAATACGAACACGCATCGAAGTTTCTCTTTGTATTCTTAATTGACAATAGTGTCGGTAGATTATAATCTACCTACACTATTGCGAATTAGGAATAATTATTAGTTTAAGGGCGGTGGTTTCTATACATAGACAATGCTGCCTTTAACTGCTAATCAAAATACTCCACTATACTCTTTCTGCATGGATGGTAAGTAGAGGTTATAATATGTTTTAACAGGTTTGTGTTGCCTTGTCAGTTGTAATGTGTGCAGGAACTCCGAAGTTGGCAATAGTGTTGGTTGGGAGAGTATGGCTAATTTTACACACACATACATACATATATATATATATATATATATACATTTTTAATGACTGACGGCGTACATAATACGTTTAATACCAATGGGATGTACGTGTGTCTTGTCTCTGTTAGTGGTTACTTGGTAATAATAAGCAATATTTTATTAGATTTTGCAAGTGGGAGCAGTGAAACTTGAGTCTCTCTTGACAGGGGTGACATACGCAGATCTTGTTACAGACCATTTCTTCCTCTTCAAAACGAAAGAATATGAACAGGTTGGAAAGAAAGAAAGAAAGAAAGAAAGAAAGAAAGAAAGAATACGAGCCGGTTGGAAAGAAAGAAAGAGATAAAGAAAGAAAGAATATGAACATGAAAAAGTTGGAAAGAAACAAAGAAACTAGAATACGGAAAGAAAGAAAGAAAGAAAGAAAGAAAGAAAGAAAGAAAGAAAGAAAGAAAGAATATGAACAAGCTGGAAAGATAAAAACAAACAAACAACATGAACAGGTTGGAAAGAAAGAAAAAAAGAAAGAAAGAAAGAAAGAAAGAAAGAAAGAAAGAATACGAACAGGTTGGAAACAAAGAAACAAAGAAACAAAGAAACAAACAAACAACTTGGAAAGAAATAAACAAACCACACGAACTGGTTGGAACAGAAAGAAAGAAAGAATTTGAACAAGCCAGAAAGAAAGAAAGAAAGAAAGAAAGAAAGAAAGAAATTGGGAATGCTGCTTATATATATATTTATATAATCGACAAATACAATCGTCAATTCCTCGAGTAAATTCGCCAGAGATGTGCTGGCTTCATCACTTATTCTCTGTCTTCCAACTTAAAACAAGCTCTAACAGTGACCCCGACCTGCATCCAAAGGACACAGGGTTCTTCCTCCATTTAAATGTGCTACACTCCTTTGTGATATGCTTTGTGTTGAAGTTACTGCTTTTTTCTTGACAGTTTGTAAGAGATTTGATCATTCTGCATCAGCCAATGAAATCATTACACAATTCCCACTCCCCTATTTCTCTGTTTGGAAATTGAAATTCCTTCTGTATTTTGCTTGAACAATCTTGACAGATTTTGCTTCGTAATATATCTTCACACAAGAAGATCTTCTGCTCCATCATCCAATGAATGATTTAGTTATATTTATTAAAAATATCAAAATGTTAGCTCTTTTTCCAGTAATAATTGTCAAAGAGAAAGAGATTAAAGTCAACAAGGAAGATCTGGGAGGTCGCAGCTTTGTTTCAACGATTGTAAAAACACACACACACACACTCTGTGTGTATGTGTGTATGTGTGTGTGTGTCTATCTCTCTCTCTCTCTCTCTATATATATATATATATATATAAATTAAAAATAAAAAATTCAAGTCTTTGATATCATTATGAATTTATTTCAGGTCTATGATGACCCTCTTCAGATGTTGAATATATATATATATATATATATATATGTTTAATGTGTATATATATATATATATATATAGGATGTTTTAAAAATGTCAACATTTCTATGGGAGTTCTTTCATGTTATGATTTTAAAGTCTCAAGTTTTTAATTTTTGGGTGACGGATTTCTTAAGTTTCCCATCTCCGTCAACACATTATCAGGATTTGTTTTCTCTTCTAATAAAAATTCTCCAATTATCTTTTTAATAATCTGTAAGGGGATATAAAGAAAACGTTGACAGACATGCTGAACAGGTAGAGACAATTTGAAGTTATATTATAAAGACACTCCGAGAAGGCTTTTATTTTTTTCAAATCATCCTATACGTACATACATACATACATTTGTCTTTGTTGGTTTATTTCATATATATATATATTTGCTTTTATTTTATTTACTTAATCATTTGTTTATTTTGCTAGAAACTAAATATACACTGGAAAACGCATTTTTTCACTTGAAAATGTTGCTTTAATCGTGTAGTGTATTTTCAGGAAAATCCGAAACATTGATGTTCGTTAGAAAATTAAGCCTTTTTTTTTTCTTTTCTTGCTTAGATACCACACTTATCCTTGCGTAATGAAACGTGAAAAAATTTTCTTTTTTTGTTTTGTTTTGTTTTGGGGGTATTTTTGGAGGGCATCTTTCTGTCTTTCTTTCTTTTGGGATTTTTTTTTTTTAATACTTGAGACTAAATACACAATTGAAAACAGATTTTTCGCTTGGAAACTTTGTACGTACCCAGTTGTATATTTTCAGGAAAATCTAAATATTTAATGTTTGTTTAAAAATAAAACATTTTTTTATTTCATGAGCTACCATATTTATTCTTACATAATGATGCCTGTATGTTTCATGTTTTTTTTTTTTCTTTGATTTTCTTTCTGAAAACTAAAAACTGAATACACAAAATGTAAACAGATTTTTCGTGTATTAACTTTGTACATACCCTGTCCTACATTTTAAAAGAATCCAAAGTTTTTATGTTTGTTTAAAAATGAAGCTTTCTTTTTTAATTTTCTAGGCTATGATACTTGTTCATAAGTAATGAAGCGTGAATGTTCCTTTCTTTTTATTTATTCATCTGTTTAGTTTTTGGTTACTACTGACAGAATACACAATTTCTCTAGAAAATGTTGGGTGTAACCAAGTCGTACATTTTCAGGAAAATCCAAAGTTTTTGGGTTCATTAAGAAATAAAACTTTTTATGGGCTACCATACTTATGAATACATAATGAAATGTTCCCAGTTTTGTTAATTTTTATTTTGTTTTGTGGATTTTTTATTCATTTTATCAGTTTAATTCTTTTATTTTTTTTTAACTAGAGATTGAAAACACAATTTTCACTTGAAAACTTTATACCCAGTTGTATATTATCTGGAAAATCTAAAATTTAATGATCATGGAAAATGAAGCATGAGTGTTTTTGTTTTTGTTTTCTTCGAAAATACTATAAAGGCTTCCTGTGAATGATGAGATTTGAAAGTTCCTCTTTTTTTTCTCTCTTTTTTTTTTTTTTTTTTTTTTTTTTTTTGTTCCAGATGTTTTGGACATTTTGGATATTTTCTTTCTTTTTGTCCATGTTTAATAACACGCGATGCTTGGGATGAACTGAGGATCAATTTGTATTTTTCACGCAGAGCTTTGTCGGTTATAGGGAATATAAGTGTATGGGATTCAGCAGGCGGGGAAGAAAACTCGCTATTGTAGCGAATGAATTATGAACGTCACTCGTTTATTATCACATTAGGACTAACACTCCGAGAAATGGAACCCCCAGGGAGAATGTATCATGCAAAAATTTTAATTTTGATCTATTAACCAAAGTTCTATTCAGAAGAACGAGGAATCAACACAAAAATCCTTGAGCTGTCCTTTTTGGAAAAATATCGTCATACGTCCTGGAATAAGTGATGAGTGTCAAACTGTCTCAGAAAAATGGAGGAGCTCCTCTCCATCTGAACTTATGACTTCCTTCTTTCTTAATTTCATCTGCCACTCCTCTCGCACACACTCTAACACACACAGAGAGACTTTCTCTCACTATCTATCTATCTATCTATCTATCTATTTATCTTATTCTCTTATACTCTCTCTTTGTTCTCTATCTATCTATCTTATTCTCTTGTACCCTCTCTTTGTAGCTCCTTGTCTTCCTTTCTCTCTCTCTCTCTCTCTCTTATACCTTCTCTTTGTTCTCTTTCTTATTCTAATATACTCTCTCTTTGTAGCTCTGTGTCTTCCTCTCTCTCTCTCTCTATTTTCTCTCTCTCTATCTATCTCTCTTTCTCTTATTCTCTTATAATCTCTCTTTGTCCTTTCTCTATCTTTCTTATTCTCTTGTACCCTCTCTTTGTAGCTCAGTGTCTCCCCCCTCTCTCTCTCAGCCTCTCTCTCTATTATATCCTCTCTTTGTTCTCTTTCTATCTTTCTTATTCTCTTGTGCCCTCTCTTTATAGCTCTGTCTTCCCTCCTCTCTCTCTCTTTCTCTCTATCTCTCTCGCTGTCTCTTTCTATCTTACTGCTTTACTTTAAAGTTCCTCTTTCTATCTGTCTCTATCTCTGTCTCTTACACCCTCTATTTCTATCTTTTTGCTTCTGTCTCTTTCGTACTCTCTTGATTTTTTATACTCTATCATTCTCTCTTACTCTCTTGTAATCTCTTTTTCTATCTCTTTGTTTTTCATTCTT